>ML782094.1:262969-315609 GCA_009831015.1 Picea engelmannii | reverse complement strand
CTACTCAGTGGCAAGCCATAATCTAATATTACTATACATTCCACTTAAAACAGATTTTACTTATATGTATAAAAGTAAAGCATATTCACAATCATATAACATCCATAATAAAATTACATGGCTGAGATACATATCTGAATACTAATGCTAGGAAAACAAAAGGAACAAGCACATTCCACCCAACCGTAGAAACATAACAACCACAATTACTTGTTCTGATCACCCCATGTCATGACCATGACTCCATAAGGGAAAACCGAGTCGCACTCCTCAGACATTGTAACCTTCAAAAGTTTAGAAAATGTTTTTCCTCACACCAGATGTGTTCATAACAACAAAACAGGTCTCATTCCCCAACATACTAAGAAGTGTCCTTCCTCCCACATATGTTGTATTTATCTTGTGCCTAGGACTTTCCATTCCTTTCCCTCAGGGAAATTTGTATCTTTACAAATCCTTGATTTTCATGGGCTGCCAGTGACAGAACTCAACTTATGACACTTGTAAAAATCTACCCCGAGTCAACTCAAACCTGTTCCCCACTCATGGAGTCATAGTCAACTATTTTTAACCTGGTTGTTCAATTTGTCTTCCGGCATTTAATTTATTAAAATGTTTGTCTCATACATGTTTCCATCAAAAGAGGACAGTTGGGCATGTCAAACCTTTTCCCAACAGTCATAAAATAATAATTACAAAATAAAAAATTCTAAATTCGGATTTTCCATAAATGATTTTTTTTTTAAAATTTAGATTTTCTTTAAATGGATATTTATTTCTAAATTAAACTTGGAATTTAGTTTTCTAATAATTTGAGGATATCACATGTTGGACTAATTCTTGTGATATCAGATTCTTTTGACTTCCATTGTCCAGAATGAGAGTGGTGATTTCATTTTTAATTTGGTAGTTGTGAGTGAATAGGGGAATGCTATGGTGACCTGGTTCTGGTGTAGTCATGAGATTGAGGGATGGGTCAGCTTTGGTATGGTTGGTGAGAGAGATGAATTCTGGTTTCTCAGGAAACTAAGTGGGTGTGGCCTCTAGAAACAAGGTCTGATGGGGGTGGATATTTTTAATGGTTCGACAATCGACAAAGTTATAGGAGTCTGTCTTGTGGAAATGACACCAAACTATATTTTTGGTCGCCGACAAGGAAGAAGGATAAGGCTAAGAATGAGAAGAAGGTGGGTTATTATATTGGGTTTGATTTGGCGGATATGAAATGTGAGGAGAAACCTTTCTTTCTATGGCCAAGGCCCATAAGAAATCCTTGTCTAAAGAAGCGTTTTCAAAAATATCTATCTCCCGCCGGAGAGGTAACAATAAACCATAATTGAACTTAATTAATAATACCTCGTCTGGTTCACTGTTATGTAGCTGGATGCACAACTTGCAGAAGACATCGATGTATCCTTGAACTAATTGATTGGAAGGTTGACAGAGTTGTAACCACTTGGAAAGAAAATTATGAAGATAGCCTGGAGGGTATAAGCATTCCCTTAATGCCTGACATAAAGTATCCCATGATGCAATGTATTCATTTGTCGAGGAAGACGATGTATTGAGCTCGACGATCAATTATGAGCTTTCCAATTGTGTGTCCCACCAGGTTTGTGTGATTCCTTCCAGTTGAAGGTTGGCTATCTGCAATTTGGTGGCCTCTTCCATCTTAGGCGAGGTCTTGAAGTAAGTGGAGAGGATATAACTATATGAATCGACCATCTCTCTATTCATTTGGCCAAAAAACTTGGTTAACAGAAAACAGGTGTCCAACTACATGGTCACTGCAAGTTGTTACTATTGGAGTTGAATCAGTTCTTGGAGAGCCAAATCCAAGTCTATAACTGGAGTTGATGTGGCTGTGCTGGATTCCTCACTGGAGGCCTCTCGTCGAGGTGAAATGGTCGATAGGAAAAAAATATACCCTGAGGAGGGTGTGAAAGTAACCCTCAGAAGGGTGAAATGAACACTCTGAGCAAAAGCATGAGAATAAGTATGAATACCCAATTTTGTTTTTAATCCGGTGGATGAAGTTCTTGGTCCCAAGGACATAGCTTGCTCTGATATGAATTGATCTGACTGTGTGAGGCCGTATTATACCATGGAGACTTGTTTTTCTATGAATGCATGCTCTGATAGATCTGAGTGAGGGATGCACTCAGTAGACTAAGTGAATTGGAAGATTGGCGTAGTAAAGGAAGAAGGAAAACACTACTTGTTGGAGATAGAGGCCTTGTCTATTCTTTACGCTGCCCACCAATGAAATGAAGGGGTGTCTTGCTCATACGATTAGCATAATAAGATATGTGGACTAGTTCCTTTGGTGTGAATTCTCTCTCTCAACCCTCATCTAATAGTAAAAATGAAAACACAATATAGTTCTCTCACTCATCGTAGCAAAAACGAAAATCAATGTTACACAAGAAAAATAGATAACTCAAGATTCACAAACCTTCATCAAATGTATTAGAGGATTGTATCCCTTCTTAAACAATAAAGGTGATCTTCTACAAATGGTAAATGCCTCTTTATTCTTCCTCATTTCTCTACACAATCAGATTGGAAAGAGAAATTTCCGGCAATGTTTACTGACAAAACTAACTATTCACTAAAATAGACATCATCATTATTTACTTAGACTAAAGAATGATTTATTAAATAAAATACTCACTGACACTGTCAACGATCAGAAAAATATCATAGCATTACTTCTCCTTCTCTCCTTGCTTGCTGCAGATGACTTGTACTATGTTGTGCACTTCCTAAGGAAGGTTGACGTCCTTCCTTATTGGTCCAATGTTCCTTCCATTTTTTAGATTCGTAAAAAATTATGTGTCCATCTTGCGACAATACTCCTCCTAATCCCTCTTTAGTTACATATACACAAACTATAAAATCCTTGTAAGGATCAACCACTTTAAGGATCAGTGTTGTAGTTAGTAAGCCTTTTAATTTATCAAAATTGTCTTGGCATTTTTTAGACCAAATAAATTTCGCTTCCTTTTTCTACATTGATGTAATAGGATATGAAAATTTGGAAAATCCTTCAATAAACCTTCGGTAATAATCAATAATCCCCATGAACGATCGTATGTCTTCTACATTCTTAGGTTCAAGCCATTCCATAATAGCTTTAATCTTTTCGGGGTATACTTCAATACCATCTTCTGATATTACATGTCCAAAATATTGTATCTTTCTTTGATAGAAGTCTCATTTATCTAACTTAACATATAGTTTATGCTTTGTTAGAGTCTATAATACTATTCTCAAATGTTGTTCATGTTCTTCTTTAAACTTTGAATAGATTAATATATCATATATAAAGATCAATACAAATTTATCCAAGTATTGGTTGAATATACTATTTATTAAACACATAAAAGTTGTCGGTGCATTAGTAAGTCCAAATGGGATTACTACAAACTCGTAGTGTCCATAACATGTCCTAAAAGTTGTTTTGTTTATGTATTCATATTTTATTCTGACTTGATGATAACCAGACCTTAAATCCAATTTAGAGAATATTTTTGCTCCTCCAACCTAATCAAATAAATCATTAATTATGGGCAAATGGTACTTATTTTTAATCGTCATCTTATTGAATTGACTATAGTCAATACGTAACTATAGTTTTCCACATTTTTTTTTGACAAATAATACAGGTGCTCCCCATGGTGAAACACTTGGCATGTTGTATCCTTTATCTAACAATTCCCGTGGTTGAATTTTTAATTCTGTTAACTTAGGGATACTTATCCTGTAAGGTGCCTTTGATACTGGTGCAGATCCAAGTAGTAGATCAATAGTGAAATCTATTTCTCTCCTTGGAGGCAATTCATGTATTTCTTCTGCAAATACATCCTCAAATCCTCAATGGACAACAAATTCTTCTAACCTTGGTTTGCTTTCTTTATCTAGCATATTTGTTACTTGAATAACATATATATTTTCATCCTTTACTAATGTACTTCTTCAATTACATTGTTGATATTTGTCTAATAGAGACATGTTTACTATTCCCTTACACTGTTCTTGATACTTCGCTTTCATCTTTGCAAATAAAATATTTTCCATAACAATTCAATACATATTTATATTTATCTAGCCAATCCATACCTATAAGTATGTCATATGAACCTAAATGTAGTACATTAAAATTTACCTCTGTATCTTGATCATTTATATCCAACTTACAATCATGAATGAATTCAATTACTTTTCTTTTTATTCTTGTTGCTAATTGCACCAACCAATATTTAGTATGTTTTATCTTTTTCAACTTGCTTGGGTCTACCAAATATGGGTTAACATAACTTAAACGAGCTCTTGGTTCTATTAGAATATAGACTTTTCTTTCATGGATTTTACCTTCTATTTCCACAATGGTATATTGGTGATCTGCTTGTATTCCATCCAAAGCAACATTGATTCTATGTACATACTTTTACCAATATTTCCAATTGTTGAAGCTTCTTGTATGTTTTGAATAATTTTATTTGCAGAATTTCTGTATGTACAATTCGTCAATATATGTGGTTTGCCACATCTCATACATTTCAATGGTTCTCTAGCATTATCATTTTTTTTTCTTAAATCCCAAATTAACTGATTTGTTTCCTTGTGCCTGTGATGAGTTCATGGAAAAATTGTTCTCCTGGTGTCCATTGGACATGTTCTGAAATGGTGATGTCTTGAAACCCTTTTTCCTTTGATTTAGTTTCTCTTATTTCCTTTCTCTCCATGCTTTTGGATTTTTAGATTGTTGTTTTTACTATTCATAGCATATTCTTTCCTTTCATAGCACTTCATTCAAGGTTTTTGGATTATCAAACTCTATTATGTCCTTATATGACTGAGGTAAGCAACTTAAAAACCTCTGAACTTTCTCCTTTTCATCTTTAATATAAGGAACAAACATTAACAATTCCTTAAACTTGGTAATCAAATCCTCCATAGACATTTGTCCTAATTTCAGTTGATAAAATTCTTTGTTTTTTCTCTCATAATAACTTTTAGACAAATATTGTTTCTTAAAATATTTCTTAAATTCTGTCCATAACATTTTCTTTTCCTTTAAACGTTTGAATAAGTTTAAATCTTTCCACCATATAATAAATTTACCCTTTAGATTATAGATATCCATCCTTACTTTCATATTACTAGAGTAATTGTAAATCTAGAAATATTTATTTATGTCAAGTAACTAGGCTTCTGCTTCTTTGCTAGTTCTGGACTCTCCATCAGAAGTTGAAGGTTTGATTTTCTTAAATTCTCCATCAAAATGGTCCATTTGTTTTCTTTTCCTTACTATAGATACTCTGTTTTTAGTCATATGTGTGTCATTAGAAGAGTTGTTTTCTTTCTTTGTTCCATGGTTGGAATCCTTTGAATATTTTTTACTGACTTCCTCATCGACATCATTATTATTTGGGATATTTTTTGTTGCTATGCTTCTTAACAACATCTCATTTATTTCTTATTGATCTTCTTGTTATTTTTTTAGTTTCTCATCATCAGCCTTGAATGTTTGTAATTCTACTATTAGATTCCTCATTGTTTCCAAAAACTGTGTTGTAGAGCTACTTTCACTGGGGTATTCTCGATTTATATGAGATTGTTGATGATCATTTCCTTCGGGTCTATTTTCTTCGTCATTCTGTGCTGACATGGTTACAAAAACAAATTGAAACAATCTATTTGTAACAATGAACAATTTGTTTGTTATATTTTTCATCAATCATTATATTTTTCTAGTAATGCCATTAGACCTAAGTTTTGTAACCTACAACTCTGATACCATATGTAACACACCCCATATTCCACTAAATTTTGTTTTGTTTTGTTAAGGTAATAAAACTTAACATTATTATCATCGTCAACTTGAATTCAACTCCCTATCACTTCATTTTTTTTTAGGTCACCAACAAATTGACTTAAAACATCATATTTAAACTCTTTTGCATTCCACCCATTACCATATCTTAAGTTAAAATTAATTTAGAATAACTTCAAATCCAAGTCACCATATATGTTAGAAGGGTCCCCAATTGGATTATTATCATATCAAATCATATAATAACTTTTATCTTGCTTATTCATGATAATGTTGTTATCTTGAATTAGTCTAGGGTCTTAGATGTACAATGCATATCCTTGGGTCCTCACGGAATTTTGTTCCTTTTATAAACATAAATAAATACTCTAATGTATTTTAGGATTCATACTCCAAGTCGCATATGGGATATGATGTCGACCAAAGAATACAAACGATGAAACTTAATTAACGTGAAAAATTAAATTAATAAGAGAGAGAAAGTCTATCTGAGCTAGAATAGACTAACGGGAGGTAAAATTTACCCTACCCTTATCCTTGGTCGGATAGCCTGGTCACATAGCCTAAACCAACTTTCTCAGGGAAGGTACTAAGAACATGGCTCGAGGTTTCCTTGAGCCTCGAAACATAGATGAAGTTGGATGCCTCCCATCGTTTGGAAATATTCATGGGGTTTTCCTCGTTTGGAAATATTCACGGGGTTTCTAGTGGTATGTGAGGTCCCTCATGGTGTTTTCCCCTGGAATGAAAGGAATTTTTTTTGCAGCTCTAGAGTTTTGGTTCACATTTTAATTTTATATATTTACGTGGATGAATCTATTACTGAATACATTTTAGGTAACTATATGAATAGATTATTTCTATGTATTATTTTTACGTGGATGAAAATGATTTTATGAAATGGACAGAAAGATGGTGGCTAAGGCGTGAAGCTCAATTTGTCCTTATGAATTCATGGTCAGGCTAAGAGGTGATCGGGATAACTAATATTGGTTTTTCTGTATCTACATTTGGGTGAAACGTGGTTGTTCCATTTGTTTAACAACATAACTATTACATATGTGTATATTTATTATACCTTTTTTGACCTATGTTAAATATTGAATTGCTTACCATATAGAATTTAACCTATATAGTTATATTTTATTATTTGATGGAGTTTACGTAGCTACAAAATTTATGTGTATGCTACATAATTGAATTTGTATAAATGTACCTTAGTGTTCATGTTGTGTTTAAGGAATTGCATGTAACTACAAAATTTATATATATGCTGCATAATTTAATTTGCATAAAGGTATGTATGTTACATAAATTAAATTAGTCAGATTATGACTCATAGCTATTTTGACATAGAATTATTTAATATAGTTATAGACCATGAAAAAGGTAAGTCTTATATAACTTTATATAGTAATATTAAGTCTTAAATTATGGTACTTTCTAGATACATTAGTATGTTTTCAAATAGTAGAAAACCACATGGTATTAGAATATTTTATGTATTGAAAAAAAATGAGTACTTTAATAATTCCATAGAATGGGAGTGAAGAAGATTGTTTTTCTGTTATTGTATAAATAAGAATACAAAAAACATACCTTGAGAAAACTCTTGTAAAAAACATAATTAAATCATTTAAGGATGAAACTGCATATCAATGCACTTCTCTATGTTAAGCTATAAAAATAAATATATAAGAAAATTCTTCATAGAATCTAAAGTGATTTCCCTCTATGTATAGATTTATTTTCGAGATTTCCAAGTATATTGTCTCAAAAAAAGGACATATACAAAATGATTCTATTAATAATAGAGGAATATTTCAAGATATTTTGTACATATATACGTAGCCAAAAAACATAAGCGTAATATGGAGTCAATTGTTTAAACTCTTTGATATCATATTAAGTTAAACAACAATATGTATGGAGTTAAAACACCTGATATGAAAACATAATTTTAATGGGGTTCTGAGTGAAATAATAGTCAAGAAATAATATAAAGCAAATCCAACATTTTTCTTGGATTTAGGAATATAGGACATGATTTTATAGAAAATATTCGAGGGTCGAAACCTAAGTACCTTTCTCTGGTTGAATTGTAACCTTCACGACAACGAAATTATTCCATCCTACATTACACAATAAAGAATATTAGTATGGATAAAGAGTCCATTCGAGATTTCAAAAATAAAGAGCTTAACAAAATATCGCAGGACTTATCTTAAAATCCTATAGCAATCCGAGCTCTTGTACCATTCCCATCTGTGGACAAATAACACTAGAACGTGTAAGAAAAACCTTACTACATAAAAAAGAAATTTAAATATTCTTTATTATCTTCTTTAAATGTTCAAAGGGAGATACTTGTAGTGTCTTGAGGAAGGAATTTGGGTAGAACATCATAGGGAGGACCCATCATTAGTCCCATATCCAGATAGTTAATTCAATGTTACAATTAAATTCAAATACAAACGAACAACATATGTCCTTTCTGTTTATTCCATGTATCAATTAATCCAATATATACCTTGTATATTTGTTTAAAATAAGAAACAATTACTAGGAAGTTAACTATTATAGTATATCTGGATGAAATCTAAATGTATACAGAGATGACGATAAAAAATAAAGAAGGAAATTTTTTTATTTAAACATTGTTTAAAAACAACCTTCATACATTGTATACCAAACCCTTTAATGTAGGGTACCTCGACCAGATACTCAGTGTATTGTTTAATGATCTAAAATAACATAACCAAATGTTATTGTCAACTACAAGAAACTACCAGAGGACTCACAATAACGATATGATAATGGATGGGTGTTCCTTAATCTGAAATAAAGGTTGAAAAAGAAAAACACATTGTTGAACTAACTACATATTCAAAATTGGTAACATATAGAAAGTCTTATAGCAGATCATGAAAGAGATAGAGGCATCTTCTTCATAAGCTAATTGAGGACGAAATTATTGATGTGTGCATAAATACCCTTCATTCTAATAATAGTGCAAACTCATGCTAACTCAAGCTTACCTTAAGTTCTAGAATATTTGTTCACCTCCTCGCCACCTGAGTTCACAATATTTGATGTCTCTGGGGTAATAAGTGAATGTATACATATGATAGATCCTTACTTCCACGACTCTGTAAGTTTTGTTTTTCTTTCTTTTGTTACAGTATAAAGAAAAGAACAATAACGTGTAATATCCCTCCATTATGCCTACGAAAAAGAAAAGCACAAAAGATAATTTGTTTTTTAAGCATTAGGAATTTGCATCAACACATAACTCATCAATGGATAATGAATGACATCATAATTAAAGGAATTACAAGCGTCTCATCATCATCACCAAATAACGTCGCAATCGATGCATCAACATATTTACTAATGAAATATAATCAACACATCATCGTAATTGAATAATGACACATAATTGACAAGCATCATGAATGGCGACGCGAGATCAAATCATCATGATCAACGAGAATCATCAATACTTTTAATCGCTCAACTCATCACATAAATATAAGCATCATATAACACAAGGATAACATGAGATAACATAACGATAACATAAAGATCATAAAGATAACATAAATATGGCATAAAGATACTACCCGCCCAACCTACCCTGCAAAATTAGGACCTCCAAGACACATAAGAAATGCTCAAGCCCAATATTCATCCGATTGATTTTGACCATTTAAGGTCTCAGGGCTTGTGACTATTATGAGGAACAAGGAGGTGTCTACATCCCACTAACACAGCCAAGTCCAAAACTAACTATGCTAAATCAACAACATCAACAATGATCAATGCGCAATAGTGTTTTATGAATCAATCACACATCACATAAATTCCAAGGTGCAAGAGAATTTGATTACTAAATCCATCATACAATGACATAAGTTAAGGTGCAATGTAATCAACTTTATTTTATTTTCAAGGCGTAATGACAAACATCTACTTTACTTCAAGGCGCACGATTAATCAATCATTAAATTAAAAAATAATTAACATTTTAGTGGCACATGAAGTACTACACCCATGACCATCCATACATATCATGGCGCAAAAAAATATCAATTAATTCATGGTGCAAGGTAAGAAAATCACATAATCAGTCTTGTTGGACATATTATCATTGATTTATTTTCATTGATGTCAACAGTCGATGTCATTACATTAAATTCCATGGAATCAAGAGATCAGGAGGGTAAGTGACTGAAGATCGGTGCATAAATAAATGCAGAAAAATAGTTATTAAAAAACGCAGGAAAAATAACGATAAAACAAATCAGAAGCTCAAACGAGATGACACACATGAATTTCAGAAGGGAAAGAGCATTGAGAAAAATTGATCGGGATCGAAATCCCCATGGGACAAATGAGGACCGTCAGATCTAGGATTTACAAGAGAAGGACTGTTGGAGGACTAGTCAATGATCAGATCAAGTCATGACCGTTGGATATGCAAGCGCTAAATCAAGGGCAAGGATTTATTGCAGAGCAAGAAGGGAGAATTAAAAAACACATTATTTCCAATCCCGCAATTAGTTTAGACCATTAGATCTCATCGATTCAAAGATCGAAGACTGTGGTTGATCCACCAAAAATCACACAACTTTAATTGTGGAGTTTGGGCGACGGGCTAAACCACATGAAAGTTATGGTTCCACAATCTACACCGACCATCGATGCTCACCCGCCAATATATCTACGGTTGGCATCATTTCCAGTACCAAATGAGTAGTTTCCATTGCGGAACTCAATGATAGTTAAACGTCATGCTAGTTGAGGACCCCACAATCATCCATGATCATTGATCTGCTCCGAGAGAATTCTCAACAGTTGGATCAAGTTGAGTGGAAGGACATAGTAAGTCATAAAGAAGCACCATTAGATATGGAGAATACATGATGACTGTTAGATCCAGGAGGAGGACGTGTGCCACATCAGTAGGTCCACTCCAACAAGACCATGTCAACAATGACACGTGGCACAATCTGATAATGACAAGTGTCAAGATGAAATTGGCATTTCAGATACGTGTAAGTCAAAAATCTAAGTGACACATGGCAGCTACTCGGCCAGTTCCAAATCAACAGTGACATCAACAAGTTATGTCATTTAGTGGGAAACTAGCTTCTAAACACCAGTAACTACCCGAAGCACTGAAGGCCGAAGTTAACACTAACCGTTGATCTAATTCGGGAGCGTGCTCAACTAATGATCAAGCATAGTGGAAGGATAATGTAAGTGGAGTTTTTAATCGACAACAAGCAACCACCCCCGCTTTAAGACTTATTTGGTAGGTAATCACTTCAGAGGAATTACTATTCTAGAGTCTTGGAAGTTGCGAAGGACGAAGTTCTGAATTCTCGAAGTAAACGAGAACCACTTAGTCACCCATTGATTAAGTCATAACCGCTGGATTAAGTAGTAAAAGAATGAGTAAGGATTGGATCCAGACCATTTATTTGGTTCTGGGAATCCTTCCAGCCATCATATCAACCAATGTGAGAGGTAACCATTTTGAGAAATTGAAAACTCTAGAAGATTAGATGATTTTTAAAGAAAAATTGTCAAACGCCGAAATCCAGAGAATTAGGTTATATCCCCCTATCATGGGTTATGAACACATAAGTCATAAGGCACTGGGAACATCACTTAGACAATAATCCCATGGTTTTGCGTAGATGGTCACATGAAAATGGTTTGAAGGAAGCGCCTCTACAAAATTTGATTTCTACAAATATTTGCAGAGACATGAAATTAAGTTAAATTAAATCGATCCATACCTGTGATCGATTAATGAAAATTATTTTCATTAAATTGAAAAGGCTTCTCGATAATATTTGAATAAAGAAAAATAAACGAGATTATTGTTAATGAAGAGGTGCGATGGTCCAAACAAAGGGACACAATTTTTTATAACTCACACCAGTTGGAAGAGTATAAAAACGAGAAAGAGTGGTGAGAAGAAAGTGTCTCTGCAGTTCATATAAGAATATCAAAACAGAAGCAGAGTCCAAGAATAAGAACTATCGGTTCTTATGAAGTGAGGGTGGAAGGGAGGAGCATGGAAGGATTCATATCCTTACTAAGAAAATTGTAAAAGATAAGAGATTTGGTGCTTCCTAGGATTGGTTCCCTAAATACAAGGGAGTTGGTGCTTCCTAGGGTTGGTTCCCTAAAGATGAGGGAGTTGGTGCTTCCTAGGGTTGGTGCCCTGAATAAGGGGATCAATGTCTCCTAGAGTTGGTTCTCTAAAGAGGATTGGTGCGCTTCACTGTTCTTTATAAAAACTTGTAATTATTGTTAAATATATTTATATAATTTATTTTGCATACAATTCATTGTTGATTTATTGTGGCGATCAATAAAATATAAAAAGTAACTGTTAATTGAGAAAAATGGGTAATAGTGATTCACCCCCTCCTCTCAGTATTCCAACAATTGGTATCAGAGTGGGTCCCTTCAACAAAGTCTAAAAACTGTAAGGTAGATCCTGAAGATGGATCAACAAGAGGGAATGTCTAACAACAAAGCACCATTGTTAAATGGGGGAGGATATGCTCTATGGAAAATAAGAATGACAAACTTCCTATTGTCTCTTGATTTTGATGTTTGGCAATCTGATGTAGATGGTTACACTGCACCAACTACTCCACCCAAAGATACTGCAGGAAAGAAAATATGCAATAACAACTGTAGAGCAATTAATGCGATTCTAGGAGGGTTGACAAATTCTATCTGTGTAAAGGTTATGCATTGTAAATCGGCCAAAGAAATCTGGGACAAATTGGAGGTTGTATATGAAGGAGATGACAAAGTCAGGGAAGCCAAACTACAAACCTATAGAAATCAGTTTGAAAATATGAAAATGAAAGAAGGAAATATTGCTAAGTACCTTCATAGGGTAGATGAAGGGGTTAATTCAATTAGAGCGGCAGGAGAAGAAATTACAGATACAAATATTTTGCAAAAATTACTAAGGTCATTACCATGCATAAATACCCTTCATTCTAATAATAATACAAACTCATACAAACTCAAGCTTACCTTATGTTCTAGAATATTTGTTCACCTCCTCGCCACCTAAGTTCACAATATTTGATGTCTCTGGGGTAATAAGTGAATGTATATGCTAAAGCCTTACTTCCATGACTTTGTAAGTTTTGTTTTTCTTTCTTTTGTTACTGTATAAAGAAAAGAACAGTAACGTGTAATATACCTCCATTACGCCTAAGAAAGAGCAAAGCACAAAAGGTAATTTGTTTTTTAAGCATTAGGAATTTGCATCAACACATAACTAATCAATGCATAATGAATGACATCATAATTAAAGGAATTGCAAGCGTCTCATCATCATAATAAAATAACGTCGCAACCGATGCATCAACATATTTACTAATGAAATATAATCAACACATCATCGTAATTGAATAATAACACATAATCGACAAGCATCATGAATGACGACGCAAGATCAAATCATCATGATCAACTAGAATCATCAATACTTTTAATCGCTCAACTCATCAAATAAATATAATCATCATATAACACAAGGATAACATGAGATAACATAATGATAATATCAATATCATAAAGATAACATAAAGATACTACCCACCTAACCTACCGTGCAAAGTTAGGACCTCCAAGACACATAAGCAATGCTCAAGCCCAGGATTCATCTGATTGATTTTGACCATTTAAGGTCTCAGGGATGGCGACTGTTTTGAGGAGAAAGGAGGTGTCTACATCCCACTAACACACTCAAGTCAAAAACTAACTAGGTTAAATCAACAACATCAACGATGATCAATGCACAATAGTGTTCTATGAATCAATCACACATCACATAAATTCCAAGGCACAAGAGAATTTGATTACTAAATCCATCATACAATGACATAAGTTAAGGTGCAATGTAATCAAATTTATTTTATTTTCAAGGCGTAATGGAAAACATCTAATTTACTTCAAGGTGAACGATTAATCAATCATTAAATTCAACAATAATTAACATTTTAGTGGCGCATGAATTACTACACCCATGACCGTCCATACATATCATGGCGCAAAATAAATATCAATTAATTCATGGTGCAAGGTAAGAAAATCGCATAATCATTCTTGTTGGACATATTATCATTGATTTATTTCATTGATGTCAACAGTCGATGCCATTATGTTAAATTCCAAGGAATGAAGAGATCAGGAGGGTTAGTGACTGAAGATCAATGCATAAATAAATGCAAAAAAATAGTTATTAAAAAATACAGGAGAAATAGTGATAAAATAGATCAGAAGTTCAGAAGAGATGACACACATGAATCTCAAAAGGGAAAGAGAATTGCAAAAATGTGAGCAGGATAAAAATCCCCATGGGACAAACTAGGACCGCCAGATCTAGGATTTACAAGAGAAGAATTGTTGGAGGACTGGTCAACGATCAGATCAAATCATGACCATTGGATACACATGCACCAGATCAAGGGCAGGGATTTATTGCAGATCATGAAGGGAGAATTAAAAAATACATTATTTCCAATCCCACAATTAGTATAGACCGTTAGATCTCATCGATTCAAAGATTGAAGACTGTGGTTGATCCACCAAAAATCACACAACTTCAATTGTGGAGTTTGGGCGATGGGATAAACCATGTGCAAGTTACGGCTCTGCAATCTACACCAGCCATCGATTCTCACCTGCCAATATATCTACGGTTGGCATCAGTTCCAGTACCAAACGAGCAGTTTCCATTGCGGAACTCAATGATAGTTAAACGTCATGCTAGTTGAGGACCCCACAATCATCCATGACTTTTGATATGCTCCGAGAGCATTCTCAATCGTTGGATCAAGTTGAGTGGAAGGACATAGTAAGTCATAAAGAAGCACCATCATATCTAGAGGATACATGATGACTGTTAGATCTAGGAGGAGGACGTGTGCCACATCAGGAGATACACGCTAGCAAGACCACATCAACAATGACATGTGGCACAATCAGATAATGACAAGTGTTAAGATGAAATTGGCATTTTAGGTATGTGTAAGTCATGAATCTAAGTGACACGTGGCAACTACTCGGCCAGTTTCAAATCAACAGTTACGTCATCAAGTTACGTCATTTAGTGGGAAACCAGTTTCTAAACACCAGTAACTACCTGAAGCACCGAAGGCCAAAGTTAATGCTAACAGTTGATCTAATTCAGGAGCGTGCTCAAACGATGATCAAGCATAGTGGAAGGATAATTTAAGTGGAGTTTTTAATCAACAACAAGCAATCACCACCACTTTAAGACTTATTCGGTAGGTGATCACTTCAGAGGAATTACTATTCTAGAGTCCTGGAAGTCGCGAAGGACGAAGTTCTGAATTCTCGAAGTAAACGAGAACCACTCACTCACTCATTGATTAATTCATAACCGTTGGATAAATTAGTAAAATAATGAGTACAGATTGGATCCAGACCATTTATTTAGTTCTAGGAATCATTCTAGCCATCAGATCAACCCGTGTGAGAGGTAACCATTTTGAGAAACTGAAAACTTCGGAAGATTAGATTATTGTTAAAGAAAAATCGCCGAACGCCGAAATCCAGAGAACTAGGTTCTAGCCCCCTATCATGGGTTACGAACACATAAGACATAAGGAATTGGGAACATCGCTTAGACAATAATCCCATGGTTTTGCATAGATGGTCACATGAAAATGGTTTGAAGGAAGCGCCTCTACAAAATTTGATTTCTGTAAATATTTGCAGAGACATGAAATTAAGTTAAATTAAATCGATCCATACCTGTGATCGATTAATGAAAATCATTTTCATTAAATTGAAAAGGCTTCTCGATAATATTTGAATAAAAAAAAATAAACGAGATTATTGCTAATGAAGAGGTGCGATGGTCCAAACAAAGGGACACCGTTTTTTATAACTCACACCAGTTGGAAGAGTATAAAAACAAGAAAGAGTGGTGAGAAGAAAGTGTCTCTGCAGTCCATATAAGAATATCAAAACAGAAGCAGAGTCCAAGAATAAGAACTATCGGTTCTTATGAAGTGAGGGTGGAAGGGAGGAGCATGGGAGGATTCATATCCTTATTAAGAAAATTGTAAAAGATAAGGGATTTGGTGCTTCCTAGGATTGGTTCCCTAAATACAAGGGAGTTGGTGCTTCCTAGGGTTGGTTCCCTAAAGATGAGGGAGTTGGTGCTTCCTAGGGTTGGCTCCCTGAATAAGGGGATCTGTGTCTCCTAGAGTTGGTGCTCTAAAGAGGATTGGTGTCCTTCATTGTTCTTTATAAAAACTTTCAATTCTTGTTAAATATATTTATATAATTTATTTTGCATACAATTCATTGTTGATTTATTGTGGTGATCAATAAAATATAAAAAGTAACTATTAATTGAGAAAAATGGGTAATACTGATTCACCCCCCTCCTCTCAATATTCCAACAATTGGTATCAGAGTGGGTGCCTTCAACACAGTCTAAAAACTAGAAGGTAGATCTTGAAGATGGATCAACAAGAGGGAATGTCTAAAAACAAAGCACCATTGTTCAATGGAGGAGGCTATGCTCTATGGAAAATAAGAATGAAAAAATTCCTGTTGTCTCTTGATTTTGATTTCTGGAAATCTGATGTAGATGGTTACACTGCACCAACTACTCCACCCAAAGATACTGAAAGAAATAAAATCTGCAATAACAACTCTAGAGCAGTTAATGCAATTCTAGGAGGGTTGACAAATTCTATCCGTGTAAAGGTTATGCATTGTAAATTGGCCAAATAAATCTGGTACAAATTGGAGGTTGTATATGAAGGAGATGACGAAGTTAGGGAAGCCAAACTACAGACCTATAGAACTCAGTTTGAAAATATGAAAATGAAAGAATAAAATATTGCTAAGTACCTTCATAGGGTAGATGAAGTGGTTAATTCAATTAGAGCAACAGGAGAAGAAATTACAGATAAAAATATTTTGAAAAAATTACTAAGGTCATTACCTATGAGATATGATGCAAATATTTCTTCAATTGAAGATAGATCTAATCTAGACACACTCATAGTTGATCAACTTCATGGAATTTTTACAGCTTATGAAATGAGAACAGGGAATGATAAATCAACAAAACATGAAACAACCTTTAAAGCATCTAAGACAAATATTATAATATCCCCAAGGACGAGCCCTATTGTAATCATGTTTATGAATTGTAAATCATATTTTATAGGCTGGTGAGCCGAGTATTGATAAGATGGTAGACTTATGTGTTTATTAGGCTGGAGAGCCTAAGTGTTAAGGCCATGATGCCTATTTTTGTATATGTAATATGCAGAACATTAATAAAAATATAAACATCATTCCGTGCAGACCGACCATGAAGAAAGAGTGATGGGGGACTAAGATTGCACAGAGTGGGTAAGGGAAAGGGGGTTGAAAGGTTGGAAAGAGAGGCTAAGTGTTGAGCCTAGGGGATAATATTGGGAGCTTAAGCAAAAGCTATGCGACAAAACATGTTTTTATCCTAAGTTCATGGAAGGGGAAACGTGCGCAAAAGGGAACACAGGCTGATGGAGCACATGCAACCTCATGGGCGACATGTGTCGGCCCTGGAACATGAAATTTAACCCAAAGGTTGATCCATGGAGGGGGTTCATCATCCATTTTTCTATCGGTTGTCTGAAACAGTGATTTCTGTCTGACCTCTGTATGCCTCACATAACTTTGAGACCCGAAGCCTACGATTTTTCATGAAAAATCAGTACACCCTCTGTATGAATTGTTGATTTTGTGTTCGACCTCTGTGTGGATTCCTTTTCATGCCCTCTGAAAACTAGTGGCAAACCTGTGGATTGAGCCATGTCACTTGTGTATCCTGTAAGCCAGCCGATCCTCTCTTGCAGAGTCGAGCCGTACATGAATTGTCTTTGAGTCACTACCTTCTATGTTCCTAAGTGGAATTGACCTGTTGCTATTGCTCTTACCTTCACCTTGCGGGAATTAAGTTGAAGTTGACTGAAGAACTGGGTTTTCACGACCGTGGTAGAAGAAGCAGGTTTTCAGGCATGTGAGTATCTCCCTTTAGGTGAGGGAGTCTACTGGGAAGTGGTTTTCTCCCATAGAGAGTCCAACACCAAGTTCAGCGTGATGAGAATTCCTAATATGGCCTGTTGCCGAGGCCCAGAGAGGGAGGTGAAGCACCGATGGACTGTTCTTGTGAAGGTGTATACTCTCAGGTGGAACATGCATGTGGGGAATGGGAGTCCATTAGTAGTGGGTGTAAGAAGGCTCTTGGAGAGAATCCTTCCGATTTCTCTGTGAAGTTTTCCTATAACCTCAGCCTAGCCTAGGATTCCCTTGCCTTGGGTGGAGCTTAGTCCTAGCTCAGGGGTGACCCACTGTTGAGTATGATGAGCAGTGAGGTCTAAGGCTGGGAGGTTCGTGGAAGGTCTGCATGTATTTGGTGGAGTTACTATAATTTCAAAGATAAGTATATGCATGTGTATAATTTCAATTAAAATGCATATCTGTGATGCTTGTGATATTATCATGTATTCCATTGCAATGATATTTACTGTTGATTTCAATCATTCTGTATGTCAGCAGTAATTGTATGTTTACTCTTCTTAGCCATTTAACTTCATTCAAATGCATACTACATAAATATGAGAATGTTTCCGCGCAGTAGTGTCTCCCGACAAGGGGGTTGATGGTCGGGGACGTTACAAAGATGAGGTAGGACAAAAAGACCAATGATAAGTTATCAGATATAACATATGTAGAATAGGCCAACTTTATAAAGAAACTCTAGAAAGGATTTGTAAAATATAAAGGAAAATTACCTTTCAAATGTTTCAATTGTGGCAGAATTGGACACTTTTCTAACAAATGTCCCTATCCCATACACGAGGAAAATGATGAAGAAGTTCACAACCAGGAAAACCAATACAAGAATAAATTTTATAAGAAAAAGAAAAACTTCTACTCCAAAGAAGACATCAACTCTTCAGACATGAGTGAAGATGAAAATTAAGAGCTTTTGTTTATGGGAATGAAAAGTCAAGATGATAAACATTCAGAAGATGAAGAAGAAGGGAACTTCGAAGAAGAAATCCTTAGTGTAATTGAAGAACTAGGAAAAACTAAAAAACAAAACAAGGTACTAAGAAGAGATATTCTAGAGATTAAAGAAGCTACTAAATCAAGAGAGAGGGGAGTTTCCAAAACCATCAAGGAGCAGAACAGACCATCAATGATTTTTAGTCTTAGCTCCTGGAAGCTAATAAAACTGAAGAAGTCATTTTAAAACAACTTAGTGATAAAAAACAAGAATTTGAGAAACCAGAAGCTTAAATTAAGTTGATAAAAAGTGAACTTGAGAAAGAAAAGAAGAGATCAAACCTTGGAAATAGTTCAAATATCTTGGATGAAATTCTTAGTAGTCAAAGGTTACCAAACAAAATGACTGGTTTGGGATACACCCAAAACTCAACTTCTACATCACAAGGTTCTATCAAAAGACCAATTAGTTATGCAAATTCTCTAAAGGGCCCCATAAGAAGAGAATATTAAGCATAGGGGGAGCAACCCTTTGCCATTGTTGGCAAAGGGGGAGAGTAACTTCATAAAGAAAAGAATCATCATAGGGGGAGTTTGTGTACAAAGTTATAGTGTTTCCCTTAATGACAAAGGGGGATATTTTTGGACATATTGTCATTGATGTCAATAGACGATGTCATTATGTTAAAGTTGAAGGAATTAAGATATCAGGAGGGTTAGCGACTGAAGATCAATGCATAAATAAATGCAGAAAAATAGTTATTAAAAAACACAAGAGAAATAGCGATAAAACATATCAGAAGCTCAGAAGAGATGATTCACATGAAGGTCATAAGGGAAAGCGCATGGAAGAAACATGATCAGGATTGAAAATCCCACGAGACAAACCATGACTGTCAGATCTGGGAGTTACAAGAGAAGGACCATTGGAGGACTGATCAACGATCAGATCAAGTCGTGACCATTGGATATGCAAGCGCCAGATCAAGGGTAGGGATTGATTGTAGAGAGCGAAGGGAGAATTAAACAACGTGTTATTTCCAACACCACAATTAGTTTAGACTGTCAGATCTCATTGATTCAAAGATTGACGACTGTGGTTGATCCACCAACAATCACACAACTTCAATTGTGGAGTTTGGGCGACTGGCTAAACCACGTGCAAGTTACAGTTCCACAATCTGCACCGACCATCGATGGTCACCCGCCAATAGATCTACGATTGGCATCAATTACACTACCAAACAAGCAGTTTCCATTGCAGAACTCGACGATAGTTAAACATTGTGCTAGTTGAGGACCCCACAATCATCCCTGATCGTTGATATTCTCCAAGAGCATTCTCAACCATTGGATTAGGTTGAGTGAAAGGATAGAGTAAGTCATAAAGAAGGACCATTAGATCTATAGAATACATGATGACCACTAGATCCAGAAGGAGGACATGCGCCACATTAGGAGATCCACGTCAACAATGACGCGTGGTGCAATCAAATAATGACAAGTGTTAAGATGAAATTGGCATTTCAAGTACGTGTAAGTCACAAATCTAAGTGACACGTTGATGCAGGAGCATCTCTCCATGCAGCCAGCCAGCCAGCCAGCCACGTGGGCGCGCATGTATTTCAAAAGCTGAAGGGAGGCACAACCTCATTTTGAATTTAAAATTCAATGTAATTAAATGTCTTAGGCTGGTGAGCCAGGAAAGCCATGCCTTTGCACAGGCTGTAGATAAGATGGGAATTTAATGTAGATCTGGCTGAGATCTACTTCTAGATAGCAGACTAGACAGTCATTGATTGTAAATTAATTAGAGTAGGAAAATCCTGGAGGGAAGCACTAAGAGCCCCTCAGGGTAAAAGAGATATTCAGATCTCATTTTGAGGAAGTAGGCAGGTAGAGAAAAAAAAGAAGATCCGAGAGAGAGAGCTCGAGGGACACCTTGTAAAATATATAGGCATTTGCCATTATTAATACAGAGCAGTTTTTCCTGCATTTTCTGTCATTATATGCATGTCTATGTGTGTGTTCATTATATGCTACATTTGTGTATTGTGATTATGCCATTGCAAGGAGTGTATTTGATTTTAGGTTTGAGAGGTCTTTGAGGTTTCATTCCATGAGGGCGTGACAGAGTGTTGAGACTCTGAATACCGGTGCACAGAGGATGCACTTATGAACTCTGAGGAGTCAGACAGAGACGTGTTGAGGCACAGGACTGAAGTCATCACCTCATATAGAAGGAAGGCTTTTGGGGTTACTGAACACCTCAAGAGGCAAGGTAGTGTAGCTGAAACACAGTTGCAGACAGGATCACTAAGGATTCTGTAGGAGCTCTGCCAAGGGGGGCATTGAGCACGTGTACAATGGTGCACAGGGAGAGAAAGAACTCTGCTGTGAGTTCTTACGGGAATACTAGAATCACTGAGGATTCTGAGGGACTCTGCCAGGAGGGCGTTGAGGAAGGTTGTAGACCGACACAAGGTGAAGGGAACTCTTGGAGTTCTGAAGCCGAAGGAAGCATCCACTGAGGGAGCTTTCACTGGGTTACTGGATACCTAGAAAACTCAGTGAGTGGGTAGCTTGAGCAGAAGGATAGCAGGAGGCATCCATATTCTCCATCCGAGGGTGAAGGAAGACAAAATCCCCCAAGGGGTTTGAGTATTCGCTGAATATCAGGAGAGACAGCACCGTGTGTGCGTAGAGACTCTGCAGGAGTGTGCAGAGTCTGAGAAAATTTGACACTTGAAGAATTATGGAAGGTCGAGCGCAAGCAGTATGTGCAAAGTCTCTGAGTGACTCAGAGTTGATAAGCTCAAGAGGGATAGTTCCATCGCGGGGCCGTGGGATAGACCCAGGAGAAAGTTCGAACAGAAAAGAGCTTCGGAGCAGAAGAATCTTCAAGGGGGGAGAATCAACGGTTAGGGTTCGCTGGATAGAGTTGCGAAATCCCGCTGACCATCAGATCATGGAGAAGTTGCGCAGGAGTTAGTCCTTAGGTGCAGGAGGGAATCGACCATCGGATTTTGGCACATCAGGGTTCAGACTTCGACATTTGACGAGGTGAGAGTCATACTCGTTGAAATCGCGAGTAGCGATTTCCCGAGTCAATCGAGGCCATCGATCATCACAGAGACATGTGGCATCGGATCCCGGGAGGTCGGGGTTTGGTGTTCGGGACTTTCAGTGCAAAGGAATTGTGATCGGCGAAATCGCGATCCCGCGATTCCTGATAAGGGGGAGAGAAGAGGTGGCGTGGCGTAAGGAATAACGCACATGCATATCAGGGTTCGGGGATTCAGAGTTCTCGACGTTGAGGAATGCTGGCATCATGGATTCGTGATCCGTGAAATCCCGAGGGTGACATGGCAGTGTGGGACCACGAGGCTCACTGGAGGATAGGTGGCGTGCTGTCGGAGTTTGGGGTTCAGGGTTTTGTGTTGCATGAGACACGCGGCAACGCAACCGCCGATTTCCCGAGACGTGAAGGGGAGATCATCGAAGGAGTATCCTGTGGGTGATGAAGAGTCCCGATACAGGATCAGAAGAGTAATATAGCTCTGCGGGCCAAGTTGTAGAGGAGGTCTTGGTGGAAGCGGACCGCCAGCGAGGGCAGGACTGCACCACACGTGGAATCCACTCAACCAGTGTCAAGTCAATAGTGACATCAACAAGTTATGTCATTTTGGGGGAAGCCAGTTTCTAAACACCAGTAACTACCCGAAGTGCTGAAGTTAATGCTAACCATTGATATAATTCGGGAGTGTTCTCAACCGATGATCAAGCATAGTGGAAGGATAATGTAAGTGGAGCTGTTAACTGACAACAAGCAATCACCACTGCCTTAAGACTTATTCGGTAGGTAATCACTTGGAAGGAATTGCTACTCTAGATTCCTAGAAGTCACGAAGGATGAAGTTCCAAATTCGTGAAGTAAATGACAACCGTTCACTCACCCGTTGATTAAGTCATAACCGCTGGATTAAGCAGTAAAATAATGATTAAGGATTGTATCTAGACCGCTGATTTGGTTATGGGAATCATGCCAGCCATCGGATCAACCCGTGTGAGAGGTAACCATTTCAAGAAATTGAAAACTTTAGAAGATTAGATGATTTTCAAAGAAAAATTGCCGAATGCCGAAATCTAGAGAACAAGGTTCTAGCCCATAGTCATGGGTTATGAACACATAAGCCATAAGGTGTTGGGAACATCACTTAGACAATAAGCCCATGGTTTTGCACAGATGGTCACATGAATATGGTTTGAAGGAAGTGCTTCTACATAATTTCATTTCTTCAAATATTTTCAGAGACATGGAATTAATTTAAATGAAATCGATCCATACCTGTGATCGATTAATGAAAAGCATTTTTATTAAATTGAAAAATATTCTCGATAATATTTGAATAAAGAAAAACAAATGAGATTCTTTTTAATGAAGAGGTGCGATGGTCCAAACAAAGGGACACAATGTTTTATAGCTCACACTAGTTGGAAGAGTATACAAATGAGAAAGAGAGGTGATAAGAAGGTCTCTGCAGTCCATATAAGAAGATCAAAACAAAAGTAGAGTCCAAGAAGAATAAATGTTGGTTCTTATGAAGTGAGGGTGGAAGGGAGGAGCATGGAAGGATTCATATCCTTACTAAGAAAATTGTAAAAGATAAGGGAGTTTGTGATTCCTAGGGTTGGTGCCCTAAATACAAGGGAGTTGGTGCTTCATAGGGCTGGTTCCCTAAAGAAGAGGGAGTTGGTGCTTCCTAGGGTTGGTGCCTTGAAGAAGGGGATCTGTGTCTCCTAGAGTTGGTGCTATAAAGAGGATTGGTGTCCTTCATTGTTCTTTATAAAAAATTGTAATTCATGTTGAATATATTTATATAATTGATTTTGCATACAATTCATTGTTGATTTATTGTGGTGATCAATAAAATATAAAACGTAACTGTTAATTCAGAAAAAGGAGTAATACTGATTCACCCCCCTCTCTCAGTATTCCAACAAGTCTCACATCCTAAAATTTCATGGTGCACAAATTCTATTATAAACATACATAATCAATCATACATCAATATCTCTCAATCACACAGGAGTAACCCACTTTGTTTTAAAGATCTAAGAGAAAAATTACTTAATCAACCATGCTTCTTATTTATTCATGACGCAAGACAACTATCAAAATAATTCAAGGAGAAAACAATTTTTTGTTTCCCTAGAAAAATCCATAATTTCATTATGTTATAACAAAATTACATACACATATATATACAAGATATTAGAAATAGCCTTGTATATATTATCCAAGAAATTGTAGATCTAATCTAATGATGCATATCAGACATCATTACTTCTAGTATCATGTCTGATTGTCCCAAATTTAGTCCCAAAATACAAGTAAAGCCACCGAAATTTAGTCTTCGAAATAATGGGTGTATCCCACCAACCAACATAATTGTACCATAAATACATTACATACAACCCAACAATAACAAATATAGTTTTCCTTCACAAAAAAGAGATGCCAAGATGATCAGATATCCTGAATATCATGAAAAGGTATATGATAGAATCCATGAATTCCTGTTCATGAATCATCTTCAATATACCATTGACCATATGCTAGCTACGAGGCTTCTTTGGAAAGCTCGTTTGCCAATTGGTTTTGCTCCCTGTAAATATGTGACAAAGAAATGGATTCAAATAAACCTTTTATACAAAATGCATCCTCTAACATCATAAACAATCAAGAAACATGGCAACCGTGGACACCATTTTCCCAATTGATGATTATTAAGGAATCACCAAATACTTGAAATGACCGAAAACCCTGCTCCATTGCAAATAATAATAAAAGTTTTAAGTCCATTAATTCTGAGTAGTTGTTTCTGCCTACCTTCAAGCCAACTTTGAAAGTGAAGTAATGTGTATTTGTGATGTAGAGGCAGCCACCCCCGCCACACATGAGCTAATAAGATTACGAAGCGCCATCAAAATAACCCCATGGTTGGTTATTGTCAAAGATATCCTCCTTGGAAATACGCGGATGTGATAAATCGCCACCTCTCGGGCTGTGAAAGAAAACCAATATACCAATACAATTGAATGCAACTCTCTCGACCGATATGTATTCATCATGGAATAAAAACCTATTTTGAGTAATCCAAATCCCCCAGGCCAAAATTATAGGAAAATCCTTGATCTCATAATACTCCCTCACAAAAACCACAACTATAAAGCCGATTCAAAAGTGTTTCCCTGCGAGTACCTGAGAGTGGGAATAAAAAACCTGGAAAATGCCCAAACATCCCTAACAAAGGAACATTGTAAAAAAATATGCTCCACTGTTTCTAACTATGTTTTGAAAAGAGCGCACTGACCCAGACCCAAGAAAAGTCATTTTTATAAATTAGCCCAAGTAGGTAATTTATTTTCCAAAATTGACTAGACCAGAAGCTTCCCTTTCACTGGACAATGTTGTTTCCAGATCTTCTTCCACCACCAAAGAGTCTCTCTCTGATTTAAATCCACACATAATTTTATGTATCCCACACGAGGGTTATATTCTCCATCTTCAACACCATCCCAAAGTAATTCATCATCTCTATCAACCATACAGATAGAGGCTTCCTTGAGAGCCTATAAATACCCATCCCAATGAATGAGATCCTCCTCAAGGAGACCAAGCATGTGCCTTGACAAATAACCTTGATGCCACATATTAGTTTGGATAGGGTCCCCGACCCGTGCAAGATTGTAGAAACTGCCTTGAGCTAATCTATCCTGAGTCCCTGTGGGTAATAAGTTCCCCAACTTGCAGCCAGGCCACATATCCATACCAAGATGAACCAACCGACCAGAACCAACCCTCCAAACCAGGCTATTCCTAATGAGATCAAAATCCTTAATCACATCTTTCCAAATAATAGAAATACTCGATGGAGTTTTGTTTGTATTTCGAATCCAGTCTAGAGTAGTGAGAGGAGCAATTTATTTTTGATATACAACTCTAGTCTAGAGGCTCGTAGTTTTTTTCAAATGCCAAGAGCCCTTCAATGCAAGAGATTTTGAAAATGAAAAATATTCTTTAAACTCCATCCCCCCAAAGCCTTCAGAACAAAAATATGCTCCCATCTAACCCAAGGCAACACCTTTTTATCCTTTTTCCCCTGCCAAAAATAAGAGAAACACAACCTTCTGACCTTTTCCAAATTATCTTTTGAATCCAAGATAAATACATCCAATATACCGGGATAGCCTCCAACACCGCCTTCACTAGAACTAATCGTCTATCCCGAGACAACCAATGGTGGATCCAAAACTTTAATCTTTTATCAAGTTTTGCAATGATCCACAACCAATCCAACTTCTTATACTCATTTGGTTTTAACTGAAGCCCAATATATGTCAATCCCTCATCCAAGTCAAAAACCTGAAAGGGGAGCCTAGAAGTGATGAATAAATACTCCCCCCCATCCATAGATGAAAGGGTAATAATAGAATTATGTTAATTGATTAACATACTCGTCACCTGTTTAAAAAGAGTTATGCCCATGTAAAGCTTTTTCAGTGTCCCTTCTAGAGCCATCACAAAAAAATAATATATCATCAAAAAATAGTAAATTAGAGATATGTAAACCCGAAGAGATCTTGATGCCTTTAAAATTTCCTGTAGTCTTTGCCTTGTACAAGAAACAACTAAGACATTCAACCACCAATATAAAAAAGAGCAGAGACAGGGGGCATCCCTATCTAACGCCGCTTTCTGCTTTGAAGAATGAGGATGCAGAACCATTAATCAAATTGGAGAAAGAAATAGTTGTAAGGAAGCCCATAACCCAATTTGTGAAGGCCACCCAAAATCTAAGGTGTATCAACATCATCCAAATATAAATCCAATTGACAATAGGTTAATTTTTATAACCACCCCTTTAATTTTTATTCTTTTCATGCTGTGTAAGCCTTCTTGTGCAACCCCAATAGCCTCATGAATCTGTCTTCCCGCTAGGAAGAAAAAATGTTCACTAGAAATATTCCTAAAAAGAATGTCTTTTAATCTCCTGCTGATAACTTTAGAGATGATCTTGTAGAGACAATTGCATAATGAAATAGGGCTAAAGTCATCAAAGGAGGAGGGGTTATCGGTCTTGGGAATTAATGCTATGAAAGTGGAATTTAGTGGTTGATGAATATGACCATTTTTCTTTGATTCTTCCACCACTTTTAAAATATCACTGCCCAACAAGTCGTAAAAACCCATAAAAAATTCAATCGGTCAACCACCGTGACCTAGACTTTTACCTTTTTGAAAAGAATGCAAGACTTCCAATAAGTTCTTTTCAGAGATCTCCACCATCAAGGACAAACACTCTTCCTCCTCAACAAAACAAGGGAATAACCTCACAACTTTAACAATTTCAACAATGGAGGTTCCCGGTTGTGCCTTCAAAAGATCTCTAAAATGTGAAATGCCCAGTGCAAACATGCCTTCAAAGGAATTGACAGTTTGACCATCATCCTGTTTTAGACCCGAAATAGTGTTTGTCATTTTCCTACCTTTGGCATAGGAGTGAAATAATTTTGTATTCTCATCCCCACAAGTAAGACAAATAACATGACTTTTAAGTCTCCACAAGGCTTCCTTATCTTCCAGAAGTTCCCTCCGCCTAAGTTCTAATCTGACCAGATCTTTTTTTCTTTCCTTGGTACAAAACACCCTACCATTTCCAACCTGCCAATCCAGTAGAGTCTATTCAATGTGTTTTAACTCCAACTCCTCTTTTGATTTTTTCTCATGTGCCCAGGTGATGGTTTCCTATTTGATTCTTTTCAAATTTTCCAAAAAATGAACTGCAACATGAGTATTTGGATTTTGCCCGATGGGTATCCACAACTTATGTACCAAGGATTGGTAATCTTGATCCTACAACCATACCTCCAAAAATTTAAAAGGACTGGGAGCATTACAGATTCTACCACATAACTCCAAGACTATCAGATTGTGGTTTGATTCACCGCTACAAGAAACCCATTGACAGACAAGTGCCATGGTTTCAACAAGCTCCTCTGCCATAATGAAGCGATCTAGTTGTTTAGCAACACGATCATCACCAGTCCTCCTATTCCTCCAAGTCGACTGTAATTTTATAGGCTCAATATCCAAAAACCCATGTTTATCCAGGAAGTTAATAAAATAATTGGACAAGGGATCCGAGTTTGTTCGAGGACCCCAGACCTCTGCCGCACCCAAGGAGAAGTTAAAATCACCACCCAAAACAACCTCCTTAGCAGCGAACCAAGAAAATTTATCCATGGATTCCCAATAATGATGCCTATCAGAGTAAGGTCCATATATGTTTACCAGAGTCAAAGAATGACCCATATCAATAGAGAATACATTGAGACCGATCCCCAATTCAAAACCCCAAACCCATTCACAATTGCACTTACACAAGAGAAAACGAATTATAACCATGATTCCAACAATTCTCCATTCATTTTTCCATTTTTGATGATATTATTAATATGGTGCACATATTGATCTATGATAAAATTTAAGGTAGATAGAAATATAAATCTAGTTAAGTTTCTAAACATATAGATTCTCTTTTTTTTTGGGGTATCTTCTAAGAAATAAATCAGAATTTAAGGGGCCAAATGTTATTGTCCTTGCACGAACCCCAAGATGAGTATCCTTCTTAAGAAATACAAAGTGGTAACACCCAATTTAGGTTACTTTGAAACTGGGGTTACTACGAAAAATCTAACCATATCTCTCTCATTGTTTACATAAATCCTTTTATCATGAGTTTAATCTACTCCATACTAAAATAACTAAACTTGAAAAAGAAGGTCAGGATTAATAATTTTCCAAAACTAACACCCCACACATGAAAAATCCATTACTATTTTTCTAAGAATAAATTATGGAATACAAGCTTAATGCATTAAAGTAAAATTATATTCTCTCTCTTGGGATTGCGCTAGTAGTTTTAACATGTTAATTTTACCAGCATTTAATTATCCCATATTAATTAAACTTGCCTACTAAATCACTTGGGAGAAAGAGATAGTTAATTTGTTAAAGGTTTAATCTCAGAAACAAGTTTTTAAAGCGCAGAGTGATGCAGGAGCATCACTCCACCTCAGTACGTACCAACTGATTAACACGATTGGTGCACATTCAAAGAAGGGAGAGGTGTCTCCCTCTCATTTTTCCTTCAAAATCAAAATCGTGATTAAGGAAATTAATGTTGTCATACTGGTAGAGACAAGTTGTGTCTTTGCACAAGCTATATATGAGGTCACCATTAAGTGGCCAACGGTAGGACGGATCTGTATCCGATTTAGATCAGATTTCTGTTGGTCACTATAATTGCTTAATTGATTTAAACAATCGAGTGATACATAAATTATCAACCCAGGGAAGCCTTTTATTTCAAAGATAGCCACGCACTGTATATGCTCAATCTCAAAAGCAACTTAGTGTTGTAGTAAAGAAACTTATACTAATTATACTTTCTTGAATGAACTGAAGCTCTGAATTAAATCACAGGAAAGTGATTCCCCTATTGCAGTTCTTTAAAGTTCAATCTAAGAATCCTGGATTACATTAAAATAACACTGCAATGGGAAAGAATAACTATTCTGCAATCAGAGAACAGGGCCCTTACTCTCAAACAGAGACTCAGTACTAACACTCTTTCATGAAAACAGTAATGTAGAAAACAATTACTCTATCTAACAGAGAACAAAGCCACCTAGTTCCTTTCTTTCTAAGTAGGAGCCTTGAGCCTGATTTCTGTTTTAGCACACTTGTGAGACTGAGGTTTACAGAGAACAGGGCAGTCTGATCCCTTCCTTTCTGAGCAGGAATCCCTAACCCATTTTCTGGCTAGCACCAATGAAAGTCTACAGAGAACAGGATGGTTTGGTTCTTTCCTTTTTGAGCAGGAACCCTTGATCCAATCCCTGGCTAACACACACTTGCAGGGGTAAATGAAATCTATAGAAGATAAGGTGTTGTGATTCCTTCCTGTCTGAGTAGGAACCCTTTAACCAAATCTCTGGCTAGCACACTTGTAGTAGTAAATGAAATCTACAGAAGACAAGGTGTCGTGATTCCTTCCTGTCTAAGCAGGAACCCTTTAACAAAATCTCTGGCTAGCACACTTGCAGCAGTAAATGAAATCTACAAAAGTCGATACATTTAGATTCCTTCCTGTCTGAGAAGAAACCTTTTAATTGAACCTCTGGCTAGCACACTGGTAGCAGTAAATAAATTCTACAGAGGGTATGATATTCCGATCCCTTTCTGTCTGAGCAGGAACCTTTAACCAATTCTCTGCTAGCCTCATAAAATCATCACACAAGATTGCTGATAAAAAGAATTACAAATTCCATTCAATTAAACTAAGACAGAGTCAGTAGTGTTTTAGCAAAGCGGAATCTATTAAAAACAATGTTTCAGCAAACGACAGTTAAACAAAGCATGAACAGAAATTATACTAACACACTTCTAACTAATGGGTGAATCTTGTGAAGAAGGTGGGCCCTCCCTTCTCACAAGATTCCCCTGAACGAAAAGCTAGAGAAGGATACTCAAAGCAGTCTTATATTCATCAGTCGAAATATCACATTACAAATTGAAAGAAGAGAATACGTCCCGATTCTCTGGAGTTGCTTCAATGCATCAAAAAATTCGATACCTCGAATGGTGATTTCCTCTGATTTAAAGAGGAAATCCCTTCGATACAATCATTACAATGCATATCTGAATCCTATCCTAAATCGGATCTTCTTTCTAAATCAGCATAGGATGTCCTATTCTCACACAACCGAATGCTATTTCAGGAACTGAACGAGGTATTGCTGTTACGACTGGTGTAACAACTTCTTCTCATCGTTGTTGATGCTGTTTCAGCATCGCAATTTGCGGGATATTTCAGCCATGTGAATTGCGCTCTGACTGCGTTGACTACTGACTGTGGCGGCTGTGTTTCAGCATCGTCGGTTCTGGCGGTTTCCTCTGTGTTTTAGCATCTGTAATTATGAACTATGTAACAGCTCCGTGTTTCGTCATCTGCATCCTCGAACTGTGTAGTAGCTTCTTGTTTCAGCATATGCGACCTCGGATTGTGTAGCAGCTCCGTGTTTCAACATCAGTTCAGAAACAACGACCTTGGACAGTTCTATGTTTCAGCAACAGGCCTCAAATGCTAATCTGCAGTTATGGACACTTATGCATTTCTAATCAATAGTTAAGTACGAGAGTGATGTAAAATATCATGCAAAACAGATTAAACGTATAATAATGAGAAGGGACGTTGTATACCTTTGAGATGATCAGATAAAGTGATAGTATGGGTCTAAATGTAGGTGACCAAGAGTATAATGGTGGCAAAAAGTATAGGCAAAAAGGTACATTGTGTGATCCTAACAATTTCCATTATTGTAATCTACCTCATTAGTCAGGCATTTTGAATGGTGATTAGACACCACTAGTGTGTCTTGGAGGGAAGCTCATCGAGCCCCTCTAGTATAAATATTTGTTGTATATGCCCTTAGAGAGGTTGTTGACACTTGGGTTGAGAGGCCGATGGAGTTTGATGAAATATAATTGTAGCCAAGAGGATATTTGAGAGTCAAGAATCAGTCATAGTCTGGACTCACATATTGTAATGGACATTCCACCATTAATAGAAAGTAACTGATTTTCCTATTTGTCAATTTATATGTAATGGATTCTTAGTTTTGAATGTCGTGCACATGAATTTATACTGTAGATGTATTTTAGAAATCGTTTGCAGGGATAGAATTATAATCTTCTATCTGTGAGTGTGTCAGGTTAGTTCTGGTTCTCTAGGCTAAGTGCAAGGAGTGCACAATAGAGAGTTGAGACTCTATGAGCCAACACAATGAGTGCATGTCTGAACTCATTCGAGTCAGAAGAGAAGCTGTCAAGAGGGAACACCAGGGTAATCCATAGAATCAAAGGGGAATTTCAAGGTTGCTAAATACCTTGGAAAGAAAGGTTGTGTGGGAGGAATCACAACGCAGAGTTACTGAACACTTTGTAAGACTCTTCCAGGAGGGAATTGAGCTAGTGCGAGTGTGCACAGGAGAAACACATTCTGGAGTGTTGTAGACAGTGAGATTATCCTAGGGTTACTGAACACTCCAAGGGAGGAAGGCTTTGCAAGAGTGCATTGACCAAGGAAAGGAGATGCCTTAATACTTTTGGAAGGGCTCAGGGAGAAGCCGTTAGAAGGCTAAAGTGAGCGCAAGGAGTGTGCCAAGAGTAAAGTAAGTTCATCTTACATGATTAGGAGGAAGAGCGTTGAGTTTCCAAGAGGGCACTAGAAAGTCCGTAGAAGGACGCAGGAGAACCAAGAGTCTTGAAGGTTTCAATCCGAGCAAAATCGTGGGAGAACTAGCATAGAACTCTGAAAGGAGTGCATAAAAGAACCGAGAACAATCTAAGTTTTGGAAGGAAATTATGGTAAGTGTGCAAGAGGGTCGAGGACTTGTTGAAGTCCCTAAGGAAGGCATAATTTTCCATCGTCGGGAGGAGACAGGTGGGAATAGATCATGAGATTCAGGATTTGGAGCTCTGGGAGGTTTGCCAAGAGCAAAAAAAAATCTTCGTGAAGAGCGGTTTGACTCCAAACGGTTGGATCTGGAAGGGGAAGGTTGGAAGAGATCCACACTTTTTAGAGAAGTGGTGCTCTAGGAGATATCAAAGGAGGATAGGGAGAGACTCCCGAAGGCTGGAGTCTAAATAGATCGCAACCGTCGATCTGAAGGAAGGACATGGACCATTGATACTCGCGCCATTTGAGTTCATCAATTCAGAGTTCGGGAATGTAGGAGTTGGTTGTTGTGGAAAGAGCCAAAGCCAAAAGAGATTTTATGGTTTAACCCTGGGACACAACCCGAGGTCACATGATAGAAAGGGCCTAGCATGAAGAACTAGTGCCACTGCCAAATTTCTTCAAAGGGCCAACAAGAGAGCCGTGGGGTGAGAGGACCTGCACTTTGGAGAAAGAAGGACATGTGATAAAGTGTATTGGCTTCCAATAGGGAGCCGAAGAATCAATTAGACTCATGTGTTTGAATGATCCTATACTAGGAGTTCGCACAACCCCAAAGGAGAGAAGAAGGGGGGGGGGTCTCTGCCAAGTGGTATCAGAGCCACATAATTGATTTATGTATGCAAGGAGACAGACTGTGATGCTCTGTAGAAACTGTTTCAAGGTGCGCAACATATGGTAAACATCCAGGTAGGATGCAAGAGAAGCAAGATGGCCATTGGAGGGCATAAGCGTGGACGCAGAGAAGACTACCCATAGATAAGAAAAGCGGAGATGGACAAGGAAATCAGTGAGATCTGAGCAGAGATGGAGAAGCTAGAATTTAAAATGCAGCAGGAGGCAAAGGTATGCCGGACGTACGAGTGGCCTTTGAAAAGGAAAGATAAGTGGTCTATTAAAAAATTGTTAGCCAGGAGGCAACAACAGGTGTTAAAAAGGTGGTTGAGGTATGCTGAAAACCTCAATGGAGAGGGAAAGAAATCTGGGATGGGTGTCATTGGTTTCCAGGTGGGCAATGAGAAGAGATGTGTTGATCTCGTAAACTTCCAGGAGGGAAGAGGAGACATCCCGATTTTACAGGTGGGAAAGGGAAAAGAGATGATCTCAGCTGAGATTTCATGTCATCAAGGGGTGATGATAGATGGAGAGGAGGTGGAAGAAAGGTCTCATCCATATGAATATTCATGCAAAATTGTGAGCCGTGTGAATGAAGATGATGACAAGTTGAAAACTTCTATCACAAAGGAGAAAGGTCAGGGGAGTTTTATGATCATTAGGGGAATCCATATATATATTCCTTCCAAGTGGTTGGGGAGAGGCAAGGACAGGTGTTGCAGATGCAACAGAAGGACAACAAGCCGAGACTGCCATGGAGTAGAAGGAGAAGGTACTAAAGTCTACCCCAACGAGAGAGGAACACCAAATTGAGCCACTCACTCAGTGGGAGATGGAGTTGAAAATGTTGAAGGATTGGTTGGAAAATACGTAACTAGAAGGTGGATGCCATGAGATAGTCATGCCAGAAGAGATATGCCAACATGAGTTCCAGTTGGAGGAAGCTAGAATGGAACCAACCGAAGAACTAACAAGAGTTAGTCTGTCAGAGGAGGTAGTTGAACAATAGTTCAGTAACAAGACTGCAGAATTGGAGTCTGCAACAGAGTGTCTAGTCAACGTCACAAGGGATGAAAGTAGCATGGGAGGTTAGGATGATCTACCCATAGAGCCGCATGAATAGTTGCAGCCAAGCAGATTGCACAAGGAAAACCAACCGATGAAGCAGCTGGAAGAAGTGATATAGAAGATAATGGATCTGATGTTGAGATCGTCAGAAGAAATGGTCAATAAGGAGGAGCTGGACAGAGGAGAACCTGCATGAGTAGTAGGGGAGATGAAGAAGTAGTAACAATAGTGAAGTAGAGGAGCATAAGGACAACTCCAGGAGAAAGTTTTGGATCTAGGAGGATTTCAACAGAGCTAGGAATCTCATGAGTAGGAGCTCATGAATTTTCGTAGCTGTGGATTATGGTGCAGGAGAATCTCTCCACCTTAGCATGTGCCAGTTGATTAGCATGATTGGTGTGTATTCAAAGAAGGGAGAGGAACCACCCTCTCATTTTTCCTTCAAAATCAAAATTGTGATTAAGGAAATTAATGTTGTCAGACTGGTAGAACCAAGTTGTGCCTTCATACAAGTTGTAGATGAGGTCGCCATTAAGTGGTTGGTGGTAGGAGGGATTTGCAACCAATTCAGATCAGATTTCCATCATTGTAATCTGCCTCATTAGTCATACATTTTGAATGGTGATTAGACACCACTAGTGTGGCATGGAGGGAAGTTCATAGAGCCCCTCTTGTATAAATCTTTGTATTGGATGCCCTTAGAGAGGTTGTTGACACTTGGGTTGAGAGACTGATGGAGTTTGATGAAAGATCATTGTAGCCAAGAGGAGAGTTGAGAGCCAAGATTCAGTCATAGTTCGAACTCACATATTGTAATGGACATTCCACCATTTTATGTGTAGAGGAGAGTTGAGAGCCAAGATTCAGTCATAGTAACAAATTTTCTTGTTTGTCAATTTATGTGTAATGGATGCTTAGTTTTGAATGTCGTGCATATGCGTTTATACTGTAGATGTATGTTAGAAATATTCTATAGGGAAAGAATTATAATCTTCTATCCGTGAGTGTGTCAGGTTAGTTTTGGTTTTCTAGGCTAAGTGCAAGGAGTGCATGACAGAGAGTTGAGACTCTCTGAGCCAACACAAGGAGTGCATGTCTGAACTCATTCAAGTCAGAAGAGAAGCTTTCAGGAGGGCACACTAGGGTAATCCATAGACTCAGAGGGGAATTTCAAGGTTGTTGAATAACTTGGAAAGAAAGGTTGTGTGGGAGGAAGTGCAATGCATAGTTACTGAACATTCTGTAAGAATCTTCCAAGAGGGCATTGAGCTAGTGCGAGTGTGCACAAGAGAAACACATTATGGAGTGTTGGAGACAATGAGAGAATCCCAGGGTTGTTGAACACTCTGAGGAAGGAAGGCTTTGCAAGAGTGCATCGACCAAGGAAAGGAGATGCCTTAATACTTCTGGACATGCTCAAGGAGAATCCATTAGAAGGATGAAGCGAGCACAAGGAGTGCGCCAAGAATAAAGTAAGTTCATCCTAGAAGCATAGGAGGAAGAGTGTTAAGTTTCTAGGAGGGAAATAGAAATTCCACAGAAGGACATAGGAGAACCGAGAGTCTTGAAGGTTTCAAGCTAAGTAAAATCTCAAGAGAGATAGCATATAACTCTGCAAGGAGTGCAAAAAAGAACCAAGAACAATCTAAGTCTCGAAAGGAAATTGTGCTAAGTGTGCAAGAGGGTTGAGGACTTGCTGAAGTCCTGAAGGAAGGAATAATCGTCCATTGTTAGAAGGAGATAGGTGGAAATAGATCAGGAGATCTGGGAGTTGGAGCTCTAGGAGGTTCGCCAAGAGTGAACAAAAATCTTCGCGAAGTCACGAAGAGCGGTTTGACTCCAGACCATTGGATCTGGAAGGGGACACATGGAAGAGATCCACACTTTTCAGAGAAGTGGTACTTTGAGAGATATCAGAGGAGTATAGCGAGAGACTCCTGAAGGCTGGAGTCTGAATAAATCACAACCGTCTATCTGAAGGAAGGACAAGGACCATTGATCCTTGCACCATTTAAGTTCACCGATTCAGAGTTTAGGAATGTAGGATTTGGTTGCTGTGGAAAGAGATGAAGCCCAAAGCCTGAAGAAATTTTGTGGTTTAGCCCTGAGACATGACCCAAGGTCACATGATAGAAAGGGCCTGACACAGAGGACTAGTGCCACCTTCAACTTTCTTCAAAGGTCCAAGAAGAAAGCCACGGGTTGAGAGGACCTGCACTTTGGCGAAAGAAGGACCCACGATAAAGTGTATTGGGTTCCAAGAGGGAGCTGAAGATTCTATTAGACTCAGGTGTTTGAACAATCCTAGACCGGGAGGTCGCACAACCCTAAAGGAGAGAAGAAGGGGGGGGTTCTGTGCCATAGAGACTCCCTAGGAGAAATCGCAAGTTGACAAGTGGAAATCACTGAGAAAAATTGAGTTAAAAAAAATGCAGAGGTCCCCCATGTAAAACCACAAGGAAAGGGTGGAACATCACAGAACAGGTCTGAGATAAAAATGCAAAGATTGTTCCCAACATTAGATGAATGTACCAAGACACAATCCAACAATATATGATATGTAGAGGTTTCACTTTTAAAAAAAATGCAGAGGATTAATTCACATTGTTGGGTGAATTTTGGGGTAAAAGGAAAAGATTCTTCTCATAGCTGGGTAAATTTTCGGGAAAATATGCAGAGATTACTTCTCATAGTTAGGAAAAATTTTGGGTTAAAAGGTAAATATTCTTCTCATAGCTGGGAAAATTTTTGGGGAAAATATGCAGATATTACTTCTCATAGTTGGGCGAAATTTTGGGGAAAAAATGTTGTCCAGTTTAGATAAAATCACAGAGACAATCCCAATGAAATCGCATGGTATATTCTCCATGTTGGGCGAATGGTTTAGAAAGAAAAAAATGCAGAGGTAATATTACATGGTAAAAACACAGAGGGTTATGGGTGAAATCACAAATGTAAGGTTCAGATTAACTGGAGTTCCAGATGCATAAACATAGAGTGATTAAGGAATTTCCCGAGCATGCAATTCAGTCAAGGAAAAGGGGCAAGAACTGGCACCCTTTGACACTCAAAATCCATCAAGGAAAGGAGCGAGGTGCTCAAGCCGATTAGGTTCTATCCATGAAGAAGTAAGGGAAGGGAATACCCAACAACACATAATCGGTAGGCGATAGAGTAAGAGAAAACGAATTCCATTTCCAGTATTCTTAAATTCTTTAACATTGAGATGAGGGGATTGTCCCAAGAAGGAAAACGAGTTTGATTTAACAGTGGTCAATTTCCCTTAAAACTCAGACCCTGGGGATATTGCCAAGGGAGAAACAAAGTTGGTTGTACAGAGTTCAAATCCCCCAAAAAACTAGATCATGGAATTTCGTCAAGGGAGGAACATGATTGGGTTTAAACAATGATCAAATCCTTAAAAAAAAATTTACTGCACAAGAGACAATTGAGAAGTTCTAACAATCCATTGGATGGAAGCCCACTGAAATTTAATCTAAATTACACAACCCTCAAGAAAAACTAGCCTAACATAAAATTGAAATCCATTATGAATTACTACAATCAAATCCATATACAATTTTATTTATTTTTTCCTAAATTATTAATACAATCTTATTTTAACGAGAGTATTGTAATCCCTTAAATTTTAAAGCAAGACCGTGAACAAAACTTCCATGCATTTAGATAAATTTAAAGTAACCATGCTATAAATCCAATTCCATATCTCACAACATTAATGAATTCACAAATTTGATATTAGAGCTAATACAATTACTGAAAATTAAAAGTAACATGTAATACACCTAAACCAATCTATTACAAATCAAATTTCAATGAAAATACCGTAATCGACGAATCTGGGCTTGGCGTTGTTCTTCGTCAACTAGAAATCCTTCCATCCTCCTATTTTCTAACCGTAGAGATTTCACTGGTACCTCCTATCCAATGCTAGGGGTACTCTTCTTCCCCCTTAGCCCCCTGAGATGCAAAGGGGCCAGGCACAACCACAACTAGAATACTCTAGCTCCCAACGCGCCTTGCATACCACCTCTCTTTCTCGAGCTGGGTATCCCAACCAACTCTCACAAGTAAAACCAATCATAATTTCTACAACATAACCTTACTAATACCAGTTATCCCTCATTCCTCCTCTCAACCATTTCTTTTATATAATTTTTCTTAGTGACCGCTTGCCATTTGCACATTTAATTCATTTTTTTTAATTAATTAGGAATTACCCCCCCCACCCCCCTCCATACACTTGTCACCCATTCCCTTAGTTGCACCAATAAATCCACCATTTAATTGAATTAAATGTCAATTTCCCTCACACATCCTAAAAGTGCTCCTAAAATCACTCCTTGTGTCCCTTTATTACCTTTATTTCCCATTTATGACTGACGCCTTTCTAAAACAAAGTTGAGTTAAAGTAGGAATGTTCTCTAGTTAGACTAGACTTAGATACCTTTCTATGCTTACACATGTTTATGTTGTATTCCTTTCTCAAATTAAATTATAATTTAGTATTTACTTGCACAAGGTGTATTAAATCACTTCTTTAGATTTGTTTTATTTTTATTGATTCTTAATTTGATTTATTTCATCCCCTCATCATTTAATTTAAAATTTTAGTTTTTAGTCTTCTCACTCACTTAGACTTAGGCTTAGTTAATATTTATTTGAAAACGCCTAGACCTCTAGGGATTATGCTTAATAAATTCATTCTTTAGTTAATTAATTAATCAATTAATTGATTAGGAAGGTGCTGAAGATTTTAAGGTTTAACGTTCGCTCAAGTTTTCTAGGCCACCTAGATTCATTGACTCATTTTTTTTATATCGCTATGTGCCATCACCAGCTAATGTGCATTGCCCTTGGGATTATCACCATAATAGCACATTACTCATGATTCCCTGATCTCCTCCTCACTTCACTATGTTTTAGTCAGTTAACTGAACACTGAGAGACTAGTTAACTTAGACTAGGTGGCAATTCACTTTTGTAACTTCCTGAGAGACTAGACTAGGTGGTAGTTTACTCCCATAACTGCTGGTGTGTGTCCAGATCACTATAGACCACCACTATGGCACATTGGATTCTCCTCCAATGCACATTAGTTGAGTAATATAGAGTATATCATGTGCAAATTATCATTCATTCATTTTGTTAATGAGAATTCTTCCATTCTTTCTCTCCCACTTCTCCTTTCTCATATTTTCTCTGCAATCTGTGTATGTCATTTTCTAGCTAGATCTATTATTTACAGATTCAACACATTTACATCTAAGGCTCATGTGACTACACTACCAACAAATTCCTGACACAGTGTTCTTGAAAATCGACCTCCTCTAAGAAATTGCACTATGCCTCTTTGAGCAAACTATAATGCTTGAGATACTGCAACAAATAGTTTTCTGGTGGAAGAAATGACAACAGAGGGGCCCCACTAGATGAAATACAGTGCTCCAGATCCAATAAAACTAACGGTTTATACATCCGAGTTCTCGTTTTAGTTTTATCGCGAGTTGCAACTCGCCTCCTCAAGCCATTTAGGGATATGTGGCCAATTTGGTCCCGGGGCATAAAATCCAAATCGAGTATCATACAGGAGTTTTGTAAGCTCCCACAAGTATTTTTTTCCAAGGCCCATGCAACTATACTACCAACAAATGATTGAAATAATGTTCTTGAAAATTGACCTCCTCTTCAGAAATTACACTATGCGTCATTAAGAAAAACCCTAGTGCCAGAGACACTCAAATAAATGGTTTTTTGGTGGATGGAATGATAGTAGAGGGCCCCCACTAGTTGAAACCTGGTGCTTCAGATCCAATGAAACTGGCGGTTCATCCATGGAAGTCCTGTTTTGAGTTTTATCCCAAGTTACAACTCGCATCCTCAATCCATTTTGGGACATGTGGCCAATTTGGTCCAGGGGCATAACATCCAAACTGAGTAGCATAATGGAGTTCCCTAAGCTCCCACAAGTCTGTTTGGCCAAGGCCCATGTGACTATACTACCCACAAATGCTCGACACCGTTTTCTTGAAAATCGACCTCCTCTTCAGAAATTGCACTATGCCTCATCAAGAAAAAACCTAGTCCTAGAGATACTCCAACAAATGGTTTTTCAGTGGACAAAGTGACAACGAAGGGGCCCCATTATTTGAAACCTAGTGCTTCAGATGCAATGCAACTGACGATTCATCCATCCGAGTCTTGATTTGAAATTTATCATGAGTTGCAACTCGCCTCCTCAAGTCATTTAGGGACATGTGACAAATTTAGTCCAAGGGCATAAAATCCAAACCGAGCGACATAATGGAGTTTCGTAATCTCCCACAAGTCTATTTTGATAAGGCCCATGTGACTACACTACCCACAAATTCCTGACACAACCTTCTTGAAAATCAACCTCCTCTTCAGAAATTGCACTATGCCTCATTGAGAAAAATTCTAGTTTCGTAGATACTCCTTCACTTCCCTTCCCTTTCCATGCCTTCACTTGCCTTTCCTTTCCATGCCTTCACTTTCCTTAGCATGACATGCCACGCCTTTCCATGCCTTGAAAATCAACAAGTTGTAGAATTACATGCTTAATGAATCATTTGATTGTAATTTTTACATATTAAACTTGTTCATTTAGTACAAACATTATTTACATATTAAAATTTCTCATTTAGTCAAGGCATGACATGGCATGTCATGGAAATTGAATGCAAGGAAAGGCATGGCAAGTGAAGGCAAGTCATGACATGGTATGGTATTCCTAGGGTTTAATTGTGAGGCATGACAATGGAAATGCAAGGATTATCATACTATACCATACCATGGAAAGGAAAGGCAAGGCATACCATACCATACCATACCATGGGAAGGCAAGACAAGTCATACCATACCATACCATGGAAAGGAAAGGAAAGAAAAGGAAAGGAAAGGAAAGGAATACCATACCATGGAAAGGAAAGGAAAGGAAAGGAAAGGAATACCATACCATACCATGGCAAGGCAAGGCATGCCATGGAAAGGAATACCATACCATACCATACCCATGGCAACCCAAGGAAAGGCATGACATGTCAAGGCATACCATACCATTGCAAGGTAAGACAAGGCATGGCAAGGCAAGGCAAGACAAGAAAAGACAATACAAGGACACATATAACAACTCTTAAAACAATTAATCATTAAATGAAAGGGGTCTAAAAATACAAGCTTAAGGTAGGGTTTAGATAACAAATGCATGCTGAAATGTAATATGACACATGAAAACCCAACAATATTCAAGACATGACAACCACAAAGGACTGAAAATTATGAAAAAAATGTAATAAAATGTGTCAAGGTGTACTCCTAGGATTTAATTTCAAGGCATGGCAACGTTTGTTTCTTTTTTTATTATTATTTCATTGCAATCCACATTTTTATTTGACTTTTTCCTTGCATAATTTTATGGAATGTTATATTTATTTTTATAGAGGATAAAATGGGAAATTACATGACAAGACATGGGAAGCTACATGACAATGGCATGGTATGGAAATGGAAATGGCATGCCATGGCATGGATCGACAAGGCATGGAGTGTGAAATAAAATCTCATAGATGGTGAAGGGAAAATAATAATGGTTTCAAATCTCCTTAGAGGAATTTTGGTAGCATAGCATTACTTTCTATGGTGTTTCATGAAATGTAACCTCAAAACCTTTATTTGTAGGTGGAAAATGACACCCATTCTAATATCTAGTTTCCATGTGAATTCTCTCATTCTATTGATCAAAATCAATAAGTTTAGTGCACATCATGTAAGATTGAATAAATGTTATTAATAATTGATGGGTTTAACAATATTTACAAATACCCACTACATAAGCTAAACAAACATGAGTGCATTAATGAGTCATTGATTCATAATTTTAGAATTTATTAATGGTTAAACATAAATAAAATGATTTTATATATGTCATGCATATATAGAGGGGAATAATGTGTGTGACTGAGAAAATGGTCAAATTATGGATTGAATCGACTAAGAAACTAACAATTAGGCTTCTCAAAGGAATGCCAAGGGAAGACTAGTGTCAAGGTTTTTTCCTAAGGAGACTAGGAATACTAGGAATTATACCTATATGAGAAAAGAAAGACTTTTATCATGTATCTCTCATAAGAGAAGAAGTTACAATTTTGTGGAATTTTAAAACCCTAGTGCTACCTAATGTGATTATTATCGAGAAGATATAGGGAGTTTATCTTATACAAGTGTGGGATACAAATGTAGGTTACAAAAGGGACTTACCATTGTGTATGATACCTTGTTGATGATCTCTAATGGTCCATGGAGTGAGCTTTGGATAATGTTATCTTATGGTTTCCATCTCTAGGGTTTGAAGAGGCCAACTTCTAACAACCCCTGATAAGATATTGGTAGGTGCATGTACTTCATATTATAAATATATATTATGTTTTTGGGTTGTTCAAATGTTGTGTACTAGCATAATTGAATTTTATCTTATTTCATCTTCTTAATTGAGTAATTATAGTACTAGTTATGGAGGTTAATTTGACATAACATTGAGTTGAGATTGTTAAGTGATTTACAATTATGTAGAAGATAAATAAGAAAATTTATTTTTATAATAAATTATTGTAATATGCCATTTTTTAGGTCACAATATTTTCAAGTGACCACTATTTGAGTGTGGATTGTCATTGGATTTAGATGGAAATAATTCAATATTTAGTCCATGCATTGTTGGTTGTGAGTTAGAATATGGATATCCACGACAATCATGTAAATAATTCAAAAGGAACGATCTATCGATGATGTAGAGAGACATTGTCTATTAGCAAGCAATGCTACTTGAGAACCATTAATTGCTTATGGATTTAGCACTTATCAATCTTTTCCACCATAAGATATTCCTGAATGCGTAATGAAAGTATGTATAATCACTTTAGAAAAAAATCAAGGGATTAATACACATAAAATTCATACACTTCGGAATTCAAACACTTCGAAATTAATATATTCATCAACATAAAATGTAGAAACATGGAGATTCATAAAAAAACGTGCCATGAAATGTGTGTGTATATATATATATATATATGTGTGTGTGTGTGTGTGTGTGTGTGTGTGTGTAAATTGTTCATTTTTTATAAAATTTCAACTCATTCCCAACATACAAGGTGACAACAAGTGCACTAACATAAAAAAACATTCATATTGTGGCCTAGATACAAAATGGAAGTAGTTGGTCAATCATTGACCACTGCCATTCTAGCCACCCTCAAGAGCATCCTAGAAATCAATATTCCTTCTATTGCTCGAGGAAGCACCTCAAGAGGCTCTAGGCCCGGGAATGATTCGACGCACTGGAGACTGTACAAAGAATAAACATTGTTATAAGTTTATTTCATCAATGAATTAATAAAAATACAAAATGATACTTTGTAACTTAACATAAGACAACTCACTGCATATGCTATTGTCAATCATGAGGGTGTAACCCTCCTTTGTGACCCTTGTCTCTTCGCAATGCCACCCTGCATCCGTTACAAGGATCAAGTCAAGAAAATTAAACAAATATGAGTAAAATCAAATTCATGAAACATAAAAAATTGTCATCAATGCATTATCCCACCATGATTATATCAGGCCTCAATGGATATTCACTAGTAGATGGAGCACTAAGTTGTATAACCTGCTCTGAGAAAACCTCTAATATGGCAGTTTCCTTCAATGGGGCTTATGAAATGCTTATGGTGGGAAGTGATGGACCCCCACATGTTGTACAATTGACTGCAACTCCCTAGGCCTAGATAAAGTTAATCTAGAAGCAAGGCCCAGGTGCTCATATAGTGAAATAGTACTATAGATATCAAATATATCCACAAAATACATACATATTAATAAAATTGAACTATTAGTACCAACTAATAAAATTTAAAAACATAAACACAAACAATTTGAAAATTATATGATATTTAATTCTACAAGTGATACCTATGACGTAGGTGACTTGTCCATACTAGATGGACATTCCTCGACATCGCCTAGTCCCAAATCCTCTAGAAACATGAGAACATAAAAAATTCGAGGATGTATAAAATAAATAAATTATTGTGGTGAATTTATCATATGTGACACATGCCTACATGTGGGGTGCACCCGATGAACAATCGCCTCTATTGTCGCATTAGTGGTGGGGCTAGGCATTGATGCATCCATCGACTTAGAGGGTATACTAATAGGACGTAACAACTGAAAAAAAAAAAAACCATAAATAAAATATCAATATAAATACACATAATACAAAATAAATATAGATACACATAACGATGAAGAACATAAAGAGGGTTACAATACTTACCTCATCCATAAAGCTATGATGTCCACTAGGATCCATAGGTTGATAGCATGTCTTCCTGTAGCTCGAGAATTTATGAGGTTTACATGGACAACTGATATTTCCATGTGCCCTATCCTCACTGTAATATGTTATGCATGTTGAACCTCCAACCCCTCTACCAATGTAAATAGCTCGAACCTCCTGCCCAGATAATGAAACAAAGCTATTGTGCTGTACTAGGCTATGAGTCAGTGATGAAATGGATAGCATTACCTATTTAAATCTCTCTGAAATAGGATGATGTTGGGTAGGTGGGTTAGGCCTTCACCTGTGGGGACAAAGACCTAACATGGGGTCATGCCTGACATGCTCTCGGTCTTGTGCAGACCCTAGACCCACCCCCTAGAAGTCTCCAATGTCAAAGTAGTTAATATGCTTACCCAAAATAAACTCAATCCATAATTTTCTCTGAAAATATAAGGGCATGTCCCTGTTATTGCAGGTATGTTTATCAAAAACCATATGCTACCTATCCATCCAATTTTGACTAATCTGTGGATGGATGCACCAGTCAATGGAGATGCGTTTCTTGTTCAATGGTAGTTCTTGTCTAGTTATAGGATCTTTGAATTGGTTTATGTCCAAACGAGTTCTATATTATTCATACATTCTTTCCTTATAATCATAAACATAGATCAATTTCCCTTGGAAACTTGTAATGGACTTCAAAATCATGTCCAAAGAAGTGGCCAAGGAGACTCTGCTAGGCTCTCTAGTGTCCCTTAATTTTTCCTCAAAGTTTCTTAATATAACCAACCCCTCATCAATTTGACAGTTTACATTGGGTGCTTGTGGTGGGTTGGGGTTTTGATCTTCTTGGTTTTCTTCTAAGCGATTTTCATTATCTCAGGGTTCCATTTTATTATATATGCTGCAATTTAAAATCCATGGCATATAAATTAGGTTGGTTTTTTAATTAAAATACAAAATTAGAATTTCTTTTAATTTAGATTCTTGGAAGCAAAAAAATGAATCATAAATGACTAAATTGGGTTAAAATAAGATAAATCAAACATACCTGGACACAGTGGCAAGATCCTTCCTCCCTAGCTCCTCTCTACCTCCTATATTTTCTCAATGAGAGTAGAAAAATGAGCATGGTTTGTTCACAATGACCACAAATTGTGCTCACAAACTCTTTAAAAACTCCATCAGTAGGAATGTGTGAGCATTCCTAATAACACACATGCGTTCCTAAGAACACACATGAGTTCTTAAGAATGCACACACATTCTTTCCATAAACCTACGTGGAAAGCTTCGTGGTGGTTCGACCACCTCCAAACCTATAGGTTTAGGAACGGATATGTGTTCCTAAGAACACACATGCATTTATGCGTGTGTGCGTTCCTACTGCATGGCTTTCCACGTTTTTGGCCACGAACTTCATGCACTTACCCATAACTCTGTTATGGATTTTTATGTAAATTTTATTCTAAAATTTTTGAATATAAATGTTTTGTTTTTACTTTTTTCAAATTTGTTTATGTTTTTAAAGAGTTCCTATTTTAAAATTGTTGTTGAATTCAAATACTAGGAAAACATAATACTTCTCTCGATTTTTTTTTGGTTTAATTAGTGCTTTTTATAACAAGTTTTCTACCCCTCAATTTAGTTGAATATGATCACAACCTATAAATGTTGAAATAAAGTTAAATCACAAACTTCTCTAACCCTGCTCTGCAGAAAAGAGAATGCCAGAATGGGTAATATTCATCTATCATTGAGTTTTTTATATGGAGGGACATCAAATTTATTGTTCTAGAAAGACATACTACAATTCAATGTAAAGATTTAAAAACCTAAAATGCAATTATGATAATGATGAAATTCAATTAAGCAATATATTTCCAATGGGGACTTGGTTCATTGTTGATATTGATGGACTATTAATTCATCCACCAACTTTTAATTCTCCCTTTGGTCTATCCCTCCTTGATGGTATGCCAAAAGAGAGATGAAGCTGAGTGCATGTCCGAGGTGAATTTGTAGGAATAAATACCCATTAGAAGAGAAACCTAAGGTGAAGGAAGTCCATTATGAGGTTTACTCCTTGACCTACAACCGTGTTTCTTGAAGCAATATCCAAAAACATAAGACAATATAGTTCATGCCTAAATCATCATATTATATTCCTAACATGACATTTATCAGTCATATATTTTCTTGTTTCACTTATCTTCCTCTTGCTTTTCTTCGATATAGGTAGTGAAATGACAAAATATTGTGAATATTTTCATGTGTTTGAGACACTTCCTAGTAAATGTATGTTCCATTTCCTTTATTGTTGAAAGTAGTGCAAGAAATTATGCTAGTGTAAGTAGTGAAGTCTACCATTTGGGGAAAAAGTTGTTGATGTTTGAATATTGTCCTTAATTATGTTGTGTGGAAATGGGACCCATTGATGCTAACAATCTTCAAGTAACCAATATTTTTTATTATAAGAAAGTGCACCCTTTAATTTCAAAAGCATTGCAATTGGCCTGAATATCTCAGGCACATCAAAAGAAGTTCATTTTGACTCGTGAAATAGTTTGCATAGAGTGAATCACTAATGATCATTGTTAAGTAAATAATTAGATTGAAGGACTAATTAAGTAAATAAGATTTTAATAATCTTATTCCAAGTGTAGGGTCTATTATCACCATTTATTTGAACAACTAGCCTAAAAGGCTAAGCCTTACTAATATGCACCATCATAGTCCACGTATCCCTTCTCATACAAACTTTCACACCATTTTTCCCTTGCATAACTTACAAAAACATTTTTCCTAAAGTTATTTTACTAAATTAAATCCATAATCCCCTTTTATGCATTTTCCCCTCTTTATTTTATTTAAATTAAAGTTAAAAATCAATTAGTGGATAAATTTGGTCAAATATAATATTTCATTATTTTGGCCACTATTATATTTTATTTTATTTTATTATTATGAAGGATAACCACTATTTTTCATTAAAAATAAAGAGAACCATTCCATTTAATTTTTACTGGATGCAATTGATTTGATGTGCTAGGAAGTTGGGATCCAACCTTGGAAAAATGCATAGGCATAGGAAATAGAAGGTTACATGGAGGAAGAATGGACGGAAAATACCAATATCCTGAAGAATAATTATATTATATTAAAGGACTAGTATGGTGAATTAAAATGGGCATTGAATAAATCCTCGGGGGTGCTTAAAATGAAGTTGAGATATAAAACCAAAATCAATAAAGGATTGGTCTATGTCAACCATTGGTGGTGGAAGCTAGTGTGGAAGTTAGCATGTCCTGTAAAAACCATAATTTTCTTATGGATTTTTTTGGGTTAAAAAGACCCTTACATGGAATAATGGTCAAAAGTGAAACTTGATCGAGGTTGTTTGGTGATGCGTATGTAAAAGTGATTGTGAATATGTAGACTATTTATTTGTTTACTACAAGCTCACCAAATCCATATGGATGGAAATTTATAATAGCTTCAAACAACAAATTCATTGGGATAAATTAAATTTTCTAGAATGTATGGAGTTATGGATGATAGATAAATATGTTTCCTCACATAGAGAACTACTCACTTATGTGTTATGGGGCATCCTGTTATCCAGAAAGAATTTTATTTTTTAAGATAAATAAGCACATTTAAGAAGACTTGCACATCAAATTAGAGTTTACTATGGTTAATAAAGGAAGGAACCAAAGAAAACTATTGCAAGAGGCCTTCAATAACCAAGTATTTCTCACATTAAGACTTGGATATTTTTTGATGGAGCATGTTAGGGTACTTCAGGAACTTGTGGAGATGGGGCCATTCTTTATCTAGATAATGAAAAATTTTGTTTACTGAAGTATGTGGTAGTTTTGGGAACAAACAATAGATCATAACTCTATTCCCTCTAGATCCTAATGGATAGACAGGTTAATAGGCTATATGTGTTTGGTGACTCCAAACTTCTAATGGACTAGGAAAATGGTAAAAGTAACATTTCTAATTTGGAGCTAGGTTCTATTCTAGATAGAATTATTGAAAATAAAGTACATTTCAAAGATGTGTCCTTTTCTGATATCTACCAAGAATTCAACCAAAAAGATGATAAATGATCAAAGGAAGCACTCATTTTGCAGGAAATTTGCTTCCTTATCAATGAAATTAAGGACCATAATCCTACATATTTGATACACTTACAACTGTTTTTATGAATGTTGTTTTTGTTGTGTGTTTTTTTTTTTTTTTATGTAAAGTAAGAGAGGGTTTGTGAAATGTTTTTTTTCTTAGCGTCAGTACAATGATGGAAATGTATGTTTTATAGATAGTTGTGTACAAGTATTACTATAGGATTCAAAGCCATAAGGATAGGGTATAGTATTATCTCATAGTAATAGTATTATCTAACAATAATACAATCATTTCATAAATACAATGCTTGTTAACAATCTGTATCGAAGAGATCATCAATTTATATTTTATTTCCACTTGAAATATCAATACAATGATTTTTTTCTTGGAAAAAAAATATTAAGGTGTTGCATCATCACAATAAGTATATCCCATGTTCTTGGAAGAATGAAATAAAATTGATTATGAATTACCACTTATAGCTTAAGAAAAAAAAAGTTTTTTATTTCCACTTGAAATATCAATACAATGATTTTTTTCTTGGAAAAAAAATATTAAGGTGTTGCATCATCACAATAAGTATATCCCATGTTCTTGAAAGAATGAAATAAAATTGATTATGAATTACCACTTATAGCTTAAAAAAAAAAAATGTTTTTCATATTATCTTGTAGGCATTCAGTTAGACTTCAAACTATCTCATCGCACTCCTAAGTGTATAAGAGGCCCATGATTGTATATAAGTTATTGCATAGGAAGTTCAAATATTTTTTGTAAGGATTCTTTACTTGTAGATATTGTAGTTCTCATTAAATTGTTTTGGTAAGGTTCTAGCTCACAAATACTTTTCTTATGCTAGTGAGAAAAAATAAAATTCTACCTAAGTTTCCTTTTCTTTTCTTAATCTTTGTTGAGAAATCTCTCACAAATGAAGTAATGTTGAAAATCTGTTCCTTTCCTTTATCATGGTCACAACTAGTGACTCATGATCATGGCCAATGAAGTTATTTTCAATTTCCTGATAGCAATGAAAACAAACAAATGATAATGTTCTCTCAATAATTATAGAAAGAAAATGCAATGCATCTCATCACACTTTTGAAATAAATGCATATTTTAAAATAATTTTTTCATTAAATTTGTTTCAGCATATCATTCCTCAACAAAATAAATCTAACTTTAAAAATTATATCATGGAACCATTTGAAATTCCTTAGAAACTAGATTATAATAATTTGGACAAACTCTTCTCGTACCTCACACTATACTCGTTATAGTTTTTGTATTATTTGATGTCACACACCCATTTTTGTTTATTTATATATGCCATAACATTAATAGCAAAAATATTTATTAAAATCTTATTATCAAAACCACTCCTACTCTTGAGGAATTCTACCTTAAAATGTACCAAGTACTTACATATCCTACTGCATAGTATTAGTGTCATAAATTAAAAACTATGTTACAATTCTTGGTGGTGGATTAAATATTTGTTTGAAACTCTTATTTATACAGTTGTGTCAAGGGACTTCATGGGACACCCTTGTCATGACCTTTGTGATAGAAACACAAGTTGGTGGTTGTTGGATTACTGAGAGGGGGGGTGAATCAATAATAGAGAAATTGAATCCTTTTTAACCACAATATGCAAGTGTTATATCAATGTATCATTATCATCCAATAGTTGCAGAGTAAATAAACAATGAACAAATGAGCAATCATACACATACATAGTACACCCATGTTTTTACATGGAAACCCAAAGCGGGAGAAAACCACATAATGATTTTTCTTATATGTATTTAAGAATTAGATTCATTAGAAGCACCAAATTCCTTTGATTTCCAGCTACAAATGGAAGGAGACTCCAAACCCCTAATTTCTCAGGCTACAACCTGAGGGAAGATCCAACTCCCCAATTATCTGACTACAACTAGAAGGAGGCTACAACCTCCTATGTTCTCCGGCTACAACCGGAAGGTGTCTACAACCACCTGTCCTTGCCCCGTCCAACCACCCTGACGTATAAGTAGAATGATGGAACCACTATCACACTATCACTGTGAGATATATTGTTGTAAACATGTACCAATCATCCTGCACCAAACAACTTGTACCAATAACCTGAACCATGGATCAACCATGCATCAACCTATACCTCAAAATGTAATCAACTTGTACCATAAACAAGTGCATCAACCATGCACCAACCTGTACCATAAATAAGTGCATTAACCATGCACCAACTTGTACCTCAACCTGTACCATGAACACGTGCATCAACCACGCACCAAACCTATACCTCAACTTGTACCACGAATAAGTGCATAAACCATGCACCAAACCTGTACAGATAACATGTCACAAAAACATGTCCAAACAACCTATCACAACAACCTGTCTCACCAATATTATCTACCAAATCAGATCTTCTCACCAAGACAAATCTCAAATATGTACATCAACCAAGCATAACACAACAACTCATAATCATCACCAAGATCAATATGTGCTTCTAATAATATACCAATACAAGTATGCTACATCATTCATAAACCATGTGTCAACAATAATACTAACAAGTGCCTCCAACCATGTACTAAGTATGTGCCAATCATGTATCAACTACTCATCAACTATGACTCATCAAGATGTACCAACATAATCAACTATACACCTCATGTATGTGCCAACTCATCAACTACTTGTCTCAACCATGTACCCAAAATGTACGTCAACCAAAAGACCTCATCAATTTCATCATCCAAATATGATTTGTAAATATGTAATAGACCTGGTGTATATGATCACATACATGCAAACCTTCCTTAACTTTAACAACAAGAGACTAGCATTTTCATCAAACTTTTCTTTAGTCTCACATGACTAGTTTTGGATTAGTCAACAACCGTAACTTGAAATAATCATAACTATGTACCTGTAATGAATAAAGATCTGAAAATAGTACACAATGTTATTCAGTGTGTTTTATGCAATACCTTCAGGTTTCACTATTTGGAACCTCTCAGAAAATGAGTTATAGCAAAAATGGCATACCGTGTTGAATTCTTACTTATTCTAGAGAGCAAACTTGTAGAACGTGCCCCACACGAAATATTTGTTATATGGATATGAAAATTTTACATAGAATACTACAGACTGTAATATAAACAACACTTTTGGGCTTACTTAATTTGGATCGGTTATGAATAATTTATGACGTTTTTACCCGAAACACCTGTTTTAGACTAGTTTCAGGACTAGGCACAAACCCTATTTTCCATAGAGTGTAACTCCAAAAATACAATGACCCACAAACTGAAATTAATACCAAAGCTACTTGTATATGTTTTCTCAATGAACTATCAATTTCACGGTCTGATTCATTCTAGAAAAAAGAATTATTGCGAAAATGGTGAGATGACCTATAAATAACATACCTTAGAAAGCATCATTAAAAGAAGTTATCCTCCCTTGAATTTCGGCCTTTTTTACTTCACCTTCTCTTTGAAATTCATCTTAGATATCCTTTGGTTACCTCATTCACCTGTATATATTCAATATTCTCAAGTGTGATATAAAATGAGAGAACCTTGCCTCTTATTTATACTTTCATGTAGCTTCCTCAAGGGGTTACCTTTTAACCATCTTAACCCACTTTCCTTATTTTAGGGTTAACCAACTTCAAACCGCTTGTCAAATTAGTAATTTATCCATTAAATTTATTATTTAAATAATTTATTTTGTATCCACTTTGAATTATAGTACACTCATCACTTGACTTTACCTCAAGGGGTTACCTTCTAACCATCTTAAACCACTTTCCTTATTTTAGGGATAACCCACTTCTAACCACTTGTCAACTTAGTAATTTCTCCATTAACTTTATTATTTAAATAATTTCTTTTGTATTCACTTTGAAT
>ML782094.1:222544-256158 GCA_009831015.1 Picea engelmannii | reverse complement strand
AGCATGGACTCTGTTAAGACAAAGAAAGCCAATTATATATTGCAGAAGACAATAAGGTTGCAGATGGAAGCGTGGACTCTATTATATATTGCAGAAGACAATAAGGTTGCAGATGGAAGCATGGACTCTATTGTAGAAGACAACAAGGACGGAGACAGAAGTCAGACGAAGGGAGCAGATTATATACACTCTTACATGAAGCAAGGATTAGGAGGGAGCTAATCCTATGATCGATTGAAGATGATGAAAATATATATCCATGGTAGCATCCATAGAAAGACAGTACGTGTTCAGCTCAACCGCAGAAGAAGACCTTTCGAAGAGAATCCTTAAAGTATTCCTGGTTGACCATCCAAATCTGTGAAACAATGATGAATGGAAGAAGTGGAATCTCTAGAGTATGGAATCCAAAAGAAACTCCATAAACCCAAAAGCTAAATAAGAACATGAAGATTCGAAAACAACCAGTCATTACCAACCTAATATGAACTCACTAAAAGGAAATCAAGCAGAAGAATCGTGATGAAGGACAGTGTATGGAAGACTTATAAAAGAAAGTGTTGCGAGATCTAGAACCAGAAGTTCTCTCATATGGAGGGAGAATACTATGATGATTAATTGTTCCAGTACACTAGACTTATCTCTATATAAGTCATTATATCATCCGCAAAGATCCATGAGCCAGAATTCTACATCAGATGAATGAAAAGAATGTTCTCCAGAAGAAATTGAGTAAAGAGCGCATGCATAGTAGTCTCAAGACCTTGAAGCATACCAGAAAGATACTCCTGTATGTAGACAAGAAGAAGACAACTTGGTGGAGAACCTCCAGTGCACAACAGAAGCGTGGTGAAGATTTCCTATAACATCTAGATGATTACTCAGAAGATCAGATCTCATGATGTCAGAAGAAGTACCACATGGATATGTTCCAGTTCTCCAACTATGACATACTCTATTGTTCACACCTACAAGAAGCCTTCACAGTGTTCCAGACTACAGTAAAAGCATTACATTATCCATGATGAATTCCAGAAAGGAGAAAGTGATTCTCCAATACATATCTCCACAGATGAGTAGATAAGCATACATTTTGGTAAAGCCTCTATCCAATATGAAAGGACATGCATAATCAAGCTAGAGCTCGTGGAAATAACTCTATTAACCAGAAAGGAAGACTCTCCAAGCCAGAAGAAGGTACGCAAACATTTATTTTTGTGATTGAAATAACTCTCCAGTTAGGAGGGAGCATTTATCTTTGTAATAGTCCAGATTGGACAGATGCTTTCTTGTTCGGAAAGTGGGTTGAGATTTCTGACGGACAGTGGCTTCCCATTGTAGTTAACATGGGAGGCAGACTGATTGCTAATGTATCATAGACAATGACTTTCCATTTATGGGGAGTGGTCTAGGACAATCATTCTTCTTGGCAGTCACTCTGAGTAGTGGTCAAGTAGAATGGTCCGCCTCACCGAGCAGTCATTCTTTCGAAGTTCACAGTTGTGAGAAGTTTCGAAGAATCGTCCATTTGGAGGTTGATGTAGGACATACATTCCTCGAGGGCAGACTCATTCTTTCCAGGATACACTTTGTTTAGTGTCGGAGGAATGGCCCAGGGTGGGGAATGGTACGGACAATTACTCCTCGAGGGCATACTCATTCTCTCCAGGCTACACCTTGTTTGGTGTCAGAGGAATGGACCAGGGTGGGGAGTAGTCCAGGCTCAGAAATCAGGGATAGTTATTCCTTGAGGGAAGACTCATTCTCTCTAGGCTACACCTTGTTTGGTGTTGGAGGAATGGCCCAGGGTGGGGAATAGTCCAGGACAGTCAGTCCTTAGGGCAGACTCATTCTCTCCAGGTTACACTTTGTTTAGTGTTGGAGGAATGGCCTAGGGTAAGGAATGGTCCAAGCATTTCTCGAGGGCAGACTCATTCTCTCCAGGTTACACTTTGTTTACTGTCGAAAGAATGACCCAGGGTGGGAAATGTTCCAGGTTCAGAAATCAGAAACAATCCTTCTTGCTTGGTTGAGAAGAATGGGGAAGATAGCCTATTATTGATATTCTATGTTGAGGGCAAACATTCTTTCAGATCTCATAGATGTGAGTGAAATATTGGCCCAGATGGTTATTATTGATATTCTATATTGAGGGCATAAATTCTTTCAGATCTCATAGACGTGAGTGAAAGATTGGCCCAGTTGATTGTTGTTGATATTATATACTGAGGGTAGACACTCTTTCAGATCTCACAGACATGAGTGAAAGATTGGCCCAGATGTTTCAGTTTTTATCATAACATTGTTTCTATGCAGATGAAGACTACTATGGTGGAAAACATTCTTTCAGATCTCACAGACGTGAGTGAAAGATTGGCCCAGATGATACAGTTTTTATCATAACATTGTTTCTATGTAGGATGCTCTCAAATGTTTGTTATGAAGACTATATGACAGTAGATGAGAACTACTGTGGTGAATATGTTTCACTATTTCTGATCAAGTACTTGTGTGTTACTTGATGTGGTAGTTGACCACTGGATTGTAGTTGTGTACTACGGGAATAGACACAGGTGTTTTCTATAAATTGATATTGTACCAGTTGTCATAAGAGATTATCCAGTCGGATAATAATGACAGGTGCTCATGGTGTTACTAGTTGTATGGTCTGTTGTGCTCAAGACCATTCTATTGTTGTACTAATTGCCTTGAAGACTATCAACAGTTTGTTGGATATGATGATCATTCAGATGAATGATGAACAGAGATTTTCCAGACGGAAAACAATTCAGATCTTTTACTCCTCTTATATCACTCTATGGTGAGAGTGACTTATCCAGCATCATATTACTCAGATGAAGTATGGTTTCGAGAGATGATGCAACTGATAGTGATGGTGATACTCATGATCTAGTCATGAAGTAGTCTAGATGACTATTTTGATGCTACCAGGTAAATGGTATGTTTTGTGCTCAAGTCCATTACCTGTAAATACCTCTCTAGCTAGGAGGGGGTGTTAATATTATGGTAGTTGCGGGAGGTATTTACCTCTAGATGTGAACCTGACGAGAATAGAAGACTCCGGGAAGCAAGAGAAACCCTAGTGAATTGGCTAATAACCCTAGAAGCCTTGTCGGCCCAAGAATATAATTTATATTAGGCTATTAGCCTCCAAGAGAAGAAGTTGACCAGAATTAATAATAATATACTGAACAGACACATACCCAGAAGAAGAAGTCGGCCCCAGTAAACTGGTAGGATTACTATAAATATAGGACACCAGTTTCTCATTTGTCACATCTCAGGACTGCAGTTTTCCCAGTTGGTGCGCACTGCAGTTCCAACTGGTGCCCAGGTTTGGAGGAGGGTTGTAGGTGCAGCTGCAGCAACAACAAGTTTCAGTATTTGTCTTGGATATCTCTTGGCTAGGGTTTGGACTATCTGATCAGCTTTTTGTGATGCTCTATCCTTGGGGAGAGATGCGCTGCTCTTTGTTTGGCTATCTAGCCTAGGGTTTGCTTCCGGAGGAATTCTCAGGTCAAGGTTAAGGTGCTCGGAGGGAGGCTTTGGCCCGTGGTTGGGAGACGAGGGTATCGTCGTGGTAAAAAAAACACACCATCTTATATATTCTAACATTTACATGGTATCAGAGCCGATGGACTGCTAAGAAAAATCTACACCAAAATTTTTGCATGTACAAAAGATCTAAGACAACGAAAAAATGGAATTCCAAAAAGAATTCATTCTTACAGCTTACAACTATTTTTCATGGAAGGAGAAAATAGCCATACATCTCCGATCTAGAGGGTTGTATAGGTTAGCCATGAATACAGATACATAACCGACATCAGCCATAGAAAAATCCAAGTACTTAAATCGCATGGATGAGGCACTCAGAACAATTTGCAGTCTTATTTCTCCCGATCTCCTTTTTCATATATATTCATGTAAGACTCCCAATGAAGATTGGACCATCTTGGAAGGGCTCTTTGGAAAACAGGATGAGATGAGGGGCACATGCTGGAGGTAGAGCTGCTCACATTTGATCCAAAAAGCTTAGATAATATCCAAGATTTCTTTACAAAATTCAAGGATTTACTGTCGCAACTCAAAGCTTGCGAGGTTGATAAATCGAAGGAGGAGAAACAAATGGTTCTCACCATTCTCTCCAAGCTTGGACCTGAATTCTATGTATTCGTATCCACATTCCATACTCTTAGATTTGCCTCTGGATCCACCTGGAAGATGCCTTCTCTTGAGGACTTTATCGAATCCTTGACACAAGAGCAAACCAAGCTCATCAAAATGGGCACAATCAAAGGCCCAAGGGTGCATGCACTCACTATGCATGATGGAAACCAAAAATATCAGAAATCTAAAGATAAATATAAGCATAAATCTCATGCACATACGAAGAAGGAAGGGTACACAAAACCCTTCATCGATGCCTCCGGATCTAAAGGAGAAAAGGGAAGAAAATGAGAGAAACACACATACTGTCACAAAGGATTCCATTCAGAATCCACATGCATGAAAAAAAAAATAGATCTGATGTCTTAGATACTTCAACAAAACAAACTTGGAGATCGTATCCCCGAGGGTGCAAAGAAGAAGAAGCCAGAAGATTCGAATTCCAAGAAAGACAATTCAAGCCATGCCTTGATTGCAATCAACTCCACTCTCGATGCTTGGATCATAGATTCAGGAGCATCACATCACATGGCTGCCTCAGAAGCAATCTATTCTTATTTGGATGCATGCAAAGGTCCTCCTATTCTGATGGGGGACAACTCTTCTGTCGAAGTCACCGGCAAAGGAAGGTTTGAACTCACCAATGGAAGCTTCGAGAACGTGCTACATGCTTCCAAGATTTCTGTCAACCTTCTCTCCATGTATCAGATGATGAATTCCGACATCGGAAATAAATTTGTATTCACACCAAATTTCGTGGACATATATGACATGCAAATCAACTGTAGGGTTGCTACTAGTGAGGTAAATCATCAGTCTAGATTGTATACATTTTCTGAATTCATTGAACCCGATTCTGCTTTAGTGCTTACTCATGCTGATGAAAGTAGTAGGATATGGAACAAAAGGTTTGGACATTTCAATTTCAGATACATGCAACAACTTAGCAAGCATAGATTAGTTGATGGTCTACCAGACATCCTCTTCTCCAAGGGAGTATGTGAGGGATGTGTTCTCGGAAAACACCCTCAAGAGAAATTCGTCAAAGGAAAGTCTCAATGAGGTTCCACACCTTTAGATCTGATCCACAGTGACCTCATGGGTCTTTTTCCACATCCATCAAAATAGTTGTAAGGTGTAAGAATGAATTCTTTTTGGAATTCCATCTTTTTGCTGTCTTCAATCTTTTGTACTTGCAAAAAATTTGGTGTTGCTTTTTCTTAGTAGTCCATCAGCTCCGAGACCATGTAAATGTGTTGACCTGCACATAATATATCTAGCTAAACAATGATACACACATTTGCAGAGAGAATTGGAAAAAGAAGAAGAAGGAGAGAAAGAATGGAAAGAATTCTCATTAACCGTTGTGAATAATGAATAATTTACACATGATATACTCTGTATAACTCAATGAGTTCGACTTGAGGTGAACAAGTTGCCATAGTGGTGGTCTAGAGTGATATGGACACAGACCAACAATTACAGGAGTGAACTGCCACCTATTCTAGTCTCTCAGGCAGTTACGAGAGTGAACTGCTGGTGTGTGTCTAGATCACTCTAGACCACCACTATGGTGACTTGGTTCACCTCAAGTCGAACTCATTGAGTTATACAGAGCATATCATGTGTAAATTATTCATTATTCACAACGGTTAATGAGAATTATTTCCATTCTTTCTCTCCTTCTTCTCTTTTTCCAATTCTCTCTACAAATGTGTGTATCATTGTTTAGCTAGATCTATTCTGTGTAGGTCAACACATTTATAGGAGTGAATGATCTTATTTGTGGTGTAGTCCTTCTGAATTTATTCTTTAACTGATCATGATCATGGTTGAAGCTTCTTTGTGGCTTGAACATGGATGGTCTTCTTGAAGATGTATCTTTATTAGTTTTCTTAGATTCTGGTTGACCATGATTCATTCCTTTGAGTACTTCTACATAACTCTTTCTATTTTTGTCATTCTTCTTTTCTAGCAACGTAGAGTGATTCTCTTCATTATCTACAACTGATGTGGATGTTTCTGTCTCTTGAATGTTCTTGTTGATATTGACAATTTTGACTCTTAGTGTGACAACTTCTTCTTCAAGATTCTCAACCTCTTCTTCTTTCTTCATTATCTGAGACTCCATGACCTCTTCTGTTCTCTTTACTTCCTCAAGTTGGATTTTCAATGTAATTATTTCTTCTTTGAGTATTCTCTCTTCTTGACCAAACTCTTCCTCAAGTTGGTTTAAGTCATTGGTTATTTCCATGAGATGATCCATCAATATCTTTTCTCTCTTTTCTGCTTCTTCCTTTTGTGCTGCTATGTTGGCTTCTAAACATTTCTTTTGATATTCTAGAATTCCTTCAATTCTTCTGGCCTCTTTTAGTTGAGCTCTTAAATTATTGATGACCTTCTGATATTTTTCAGAACCTTTAACACTTTCCTTTTTCTTCATCAATTCTTTCTTGGATGACTTGTTTTCTTCTCTTTCTTTCTTTAGAAATTCAATTGCACTGATCAATTTTTCTCTGTAATCAACTTCTGCTTCTTCATACTCTTCCTCTTCCGAATCTGTCTGACACGAGGAACATCTTTCTTCTTGTTCTGTATCTGCATCTTCTTTGACATTTTATGAATCTACAATGGGTTAAGAATATATGTCATGTAACTTATCCCAAAGTTATTTGGTTGATGAATATTTACCAACCTTTTCTCTTACCAGATTAGATAATCCTTCCTAGATTAAATCCATGTCTATTTTGTTATTCTTCTTCAATTCCTTCTTGGTTGCAATATTTTCCCTTTTTGGACTATCATATCATGTTAAAACTGAGAGCCAAATATATTGTCCTTGTGTTTGTAAAAATACTTTCATCCTTATGCTCCACATCTCATACTTAAAACCATTATGACCATTAAACACTGGTACTCAATTCTCAGAATAATCCATGATCTCCTTCTAGTGGTTAAACTGTTTCCTGAAGGAACTTGCTTTGATACTAATTATTGTATTACTGAGAGGGGGGGTGAATCAATAGTAGAGAAATTGATTCCTTTTTAACCACAATATGCAAGTGTGATATCAATGTATCATTATCATCCAATAGTTACAGAGTAAATAAACAATGAACAAATGAGAAATCATACCTTTGATTAAGGTTGGTTGTCATTGATGTCAACCCTTGAAGAAATCCCCGTAGAAAAAAGGTTTGGGTAATGGACCCAAGATTTTTTCATGCAAATATGACTCATTATTATTTTTTCATGGTTGATAAGAAGTAAATATGGATGAACTCCAAAGTGGTCCCCTTATGGTGAAATCCCTCATGGGAAGACGCTTTGTGGAGTAAGAGAACCCATGCTTAATTGTGGAATAATGAGATGAAGGATAGTGAATTTGTTAGGGAAACTATCCTAGATGGATAGTGATTGTCATTCCATTTTCGGTGGTATGTAGAATGTCATGTAACTCCTCACGGTTAGAGAGTTATGACCATGTGAAGTTGGAGAACCTAGGTTTGGGTAATGGACCCAAGTTTGTTTGATGGATAACGGTATGATTTTTGCCATATTTGAAGGTAATACTATTCTATATGGATAGTACATGTCATTCCATTTTTTGTGGTATGTGGAATGACACATAATTACTCACGGTTTGATAGTTATCGCCTTACGAAGTTGAAGGACCCTCATATGTCATCTAGAAGCCCCAAAAGGTCAAAGTAGTCAAAGTGGTTTAAGATATTTTAAAAGGTAAATAATAAAGTGAAGTGATGAGTGTATTATAATTAAAAGTGAATACAAAATAAATTATTTAAATAATAAATTTAATGGAGAAATTATAAGTGGGTTAACCCTTAAGTAAGGAAAGTGGGCCAAGTGACCTATAAGATGTTTTTAAGGAAGCTACTTGGAGAGTATAAATAAGAGGAAAGGCTCTCTCATTTTAATTGCACTTGAGAATATTGAATATCTATAGGTGTCTAAGGTAAACACGGATATCTAAGCTGAATTTTTGAGGTAAGGTGAAGAAAAGAAGGCTGAAATGAAAGGAAGGATAAATTCTTTTGATGGTGCTTTCTAAGGTATCTTATTTACAGGTCATCTCACCATTTTCACTATAACTATTTTTATATAATGATTCAAACTATGAAATTTCTATTACATTGAGAGAACGTACCCCCAAGTATCTGTGGTAAAAAATTCAGCTTGTGGGTCGTTGTATTTTGGGAGTTACACTCCGTGGAAAATAGGGTTTGTGGCTAATCCTGAAACTAGTCAAAAGTAGGTGTTTCAGGTAAAAGCATCATAACTTCTTCATAATAGATCCCAATGTAGTGAGACCATATGTGTTAGTTAGGGTACATTCTTTATTATGTTGTGTAACAGTTTCATATCAATTCAATGAATATTTCATGCAGGGCACACTCTACAAGGTCTCTCTATAGAATAAGCCAAAATTCAACAAGGTATGCTATTTTTGCTATAACTCCTTTTTTGAGAGGTTCCAAGTAGTGACACCTGGAGGAATCACATTAAGTATGCTGAAGAAAATTGTGTATCAGTTTCATATCTTTATACATTATAGGTTCAAATTTATGATTACTTTAAGTTAGGGTTGTTGACTAATCCAAAACTAGGTATGTGAGACTAAAGAAAAATTTTGATGAAAATGATAATCTCTTGTTGTTAAATTTAAGAAAGGTTTGAAAAAATGTGATCATATACACCAGGTATATTACAGATCTACAAATCAGATTTGGATGATGAAATTGATGAGGGATTTTGGTTGAGGTTGGTGCATGGTTGATGCACTTGTTTATGGTACATGCTGATTACAGGTTGAGGTACAGGTTGATGCATGGTTCAGATTTATTGGTATAGTTTTGCAACGTTATATCTCATAGTGATAGTGTGACAATGGTTCCATCATTCTACTTCTACTTCAAGGTGACAGGATGGGGCAAGGACATGTGGTTGTAGCCACCTTCCGGTTGTAGCTGGAGAACATAGGGGGTTGTAGCTAGAGAATTGGGAAGTTGGAGCTTACCTCAGGTTGTAGCCTGAGAAACTAGGGGGTTGGATCCTCCTTCCAGTTGCAGCTGGAAAACAAAGGAAGTCAGTGCTTCCAATGAATGTAATTCTTCAAGACATATAAGAAAAAGTATTATGTGGTTTTCTCTCGATTTGGGTTTCCACATAACTGGTGTACTGTGTATGTGTGTGATTGTTTATTTCTAGCTACTCATTATTGGATAATAATTCTACATTGATATAACATTTGAAGAAAAAGGATTATAATTACACTATTACTGATTCTACCCCCCTCTCAGTAATCCAGCAATTGGTATCAGAGCAGGTTCCTTCAGAAATCAATTTAACCACTTAAAGGTAGATCATGGAAAGTACCAACTCGTATAAAAATGGAATACCACAGTTTGATGGACATAAGTATGTTTTTTGGAGCATAAAGATGAAGACATATATACAGGCACATGGATTTCATGTTTGGCAATCAATTGTAGATGGATACACAACAACAACAGTTCCACCAACAAATGACAAAGAAGTGAAACTCGGTGAGAATAATTCCAAAGACAAAAATGCACTTTTGAATGGTCTCAATGATACGATATTCACCAAAGTTGCACATTGTAAATATACTAAAGAGATTTGGGACAAGCTTCGAAATATTTATGAAGGAGATTCAAAAGTCAAAGAAGAAAAGCTTCAAACTTACAGAGGCCGGTTTGAACAACTAAAAATGAAGGAAGATGAAGATATCGTAGCCTACTTCTTATGAGTCGATGAAATAGTGAATGCAATCATAGGATTAGGAGAAGAACTTGAAGAATCTGTAATTGTTCAAAAGGTACTAATATCTCTTCCTATGAGATTCAACCCTAATATATCAGCACTAGATGAAAGATCAAATCTAAACTCAATAAGAATGGATGAACTGCATGGAATCTTCATAGCATATGAGATGAGAACTGAATAGGAAAATCCAGATGTTAAAGAAGAATCCATCAAAGCATCCAAAAGATCAAAGCAAAATAAGAAGGAACAAGAAGAATATAGAAGCAACAATGACATATCAGAAGATGATGAAGAAGTGGCCAACTTCGTCAAAAGACTAAACAAGGGAACCAACGGTAGGTATAGAGGTAAGCTTCCTTTAATTTGTTTTAATTGTGATGGTATTGGTCATTTTTCTAACAAATTTCCTCATAAGAAAAAGATAAATGATGAAGGTTACTCAAAAGGAAGACAAACATATAAAGGTAAAATAACTACAAAGAAAGTTTTCAAGAAAAACTTTTGCACCAAAGAAAACATCTCATCATTAGATGGAGATGAAGTCAGTGACAATGAAACAGGGAGAGTTCTATTCATGGCAGTAGAAGACTCTGAATAAGAATATGAAGAAGCATATGAAGAAGAAATTGAAGAGGAAGAAATTGACTTCCGAGAAGAATTAATGAGTGCCATAGAAGTTATCAGAAGAGAAAAGAAGAAAAACAAGAAACTACAAGCATAACTAGATAAAAACAAATACACTTAAGAACTAGAACAAATGATCACAAAATTGAAGGTTCAAATAGAAGAAGATAAAAGAATTGAAGAAGCACTCAAACAACATCTAGAAGGAAAGGACAAGATCATTGGAAACCTAGAAGCAAAGATTGTCACACTAAGAAAGGATATTCAAAAGAAAAATATGCAGAATAACTCAAAAGTTCTGGATGACATTATTAGTAGTAAAAAATATCATTTTGACAAGTACAGACTTGGATACAATCAGACATAAAAGAGATCAAGATCCAGAACAATAGAGCAAGAAAAAAATTCCAAAAAGCTATGCAGAAACAATCAAAGGGGATAAAACGATATACAAGGAAGATTACAGAGACACTCCTCCACCGAGAAGATTCATATTTCAGAATCAACAATAGATAGACAGGCCTCAAGAAGAAGAAGGATTCATAAGAGCACCTCCTTTCAGAAGATATTTAACTACCAGGTATCAAACTATATTTTTTGGTTTATGTTATGCATGTAATAATTTTGGACATAAAGCTATAAATTACAGAGCTAACAACATGAACAATAACTACTTTGAGAGCCATACACAAAGGGGTTATTCAAGCAGGCCTAGTGAAACACAAAGAATAAGTTACAACAGGTTTGAATATTTGAGCACTGAAGTGGAATGTTACAAATGCAACAATTTTGGACACATGGTCAAAAATTGTAGAATGACAGTCCCTCCTAAAGAACCTCAACAGAGTCACAAACAAGAACCTCAGAAAATGACATGGATAAGAATGCAAGATCAATATAGAAATGAAGAATGCACAGTCACTCTACAAGCTAAACAAAAGAATTGTGGTTGGTATGTTGACAATGGATGTTCAAAACACATGATAGGTTATGGAGACAAATTTCTTACATTACGAAAGGAAAGAGATGGACCATTCTCCTTCGGAAATGATGATTCAACCAAAATCATTGGAAAAGTCACAGTCCGAATTGGGAACAAGAATGAAAATAAAGAAAATGTTCTACTAGTAGAAGATATGAAACATAATCTTATAAGTGTGAGTCAAATGTGTGACCAAGGTCATAAATTTACTTTCTATTCACAAAAGTGTGAGATAATAAAAGAAGGTTCAGGGAAATTGGTCGCTACAGCTGCAAGAACTTCAAGCAACATATATGTGTTAAGTGAAATTGGAAACGAGAAGTGTTGTCTAGGAAAGGAATATGAAAGTTGTCTATGGCACAAAATAATGGGTCACATGCATTTTGATAATCTTGTGAAAGTCAACAAAAGAGAAGCATTCATAGAAATGCCCCAGATCATGAAACCAACCAACATTTTATGCAAGCATTGCCAACAAGGAAAGAAAACAAAGACCACGTTCAAATCAAATGAATATTCAACAAAAAAACCACTGGAAATTGTGCATACTAATCTACTTGGACCAACTACAACAAAAGGCTTAAAAGGTGAGAGATACTTTATGTGATTAGTTGATGATTATACAAGAATGACTGCAATTTTCTTTCTCAAGAACAAGTCAGAAGCTTTTGAAAATTTCAAGATCTACAAGGAAATGGTTGAAAATGAGATGGATTCAAGAATCAAATTCTTAAGATTGGATAATGGAGGATAATTCACCTCAAAGGAATTTATGGACTACTACAACAATAATGGAATACAGAGGCAATTCTCTATCGCTAGGACACCTCAACAGAATGGAGTTGTTGAAAGAAAGATCAAGACATTACAAGAAATGGCTCGAACAATGATAATGGATTCAGAGTTGACAGATATTTTTTGGACACATGAAATGCATACGACAGTTCACATTCAAAACATAGTAATTCTCAGAAACAACACTGATAAAACTCCCTATGAGCTATCGAAAGGAAGACCAACAAATGTGAAGCACTTCAAAGTTTTTGGAAGCAAACGCTACATCAAAAGAGAAGATGGCAGAATGGGAAAGTTTGACTCTCGTGTGGACAAAGGAATACTTGTTGGTTACTTAAGTACAAGGAAAACATACAAGTGTTACAATCTAAGATTAAACAAAGTTGTGGAAAGCATCAACATAACAATTGATGAAACAAGCAGACTAGAATCAAAGGAAGAAGAAAATAAATTAACAGAACAACTTTTTGAAGAAGAAGATGAAAAAGAAGTAGAAGAGGAAGATGAATATGAAGAGAATCCGACATAAGTAGAAGAGAAAGTTCAACAAGTATCTCCAAAGACACCTAACAAACAAGTACAAAAGAATCATCCTTCAGATCAGATTATTGGAAACAAAGATGCAGGAGTTGAGACTAGAAGAAAAATATGTTCACTGGAACAAACACACCTAACACTCTTATCTAGAATTGAACCAAACTATTTTGAAGAAGCCAGGAAGGATGAATTTTAGAATAAGGCCATGGATGAAGAATTGGATCAAATAGAGAAAAATGACACTTGGGAATTGGTTCCAAGACCAAACAATAAGAATATGATTGACACAAAATGGGTTTTCAGGAATAAATTGAATGAAGATGGACAAGTTGTAAGGAACAAATCTAGATTGGTATGTAAAGGATATGCACATATTGAAGGAATCAACTTTGAAGAGATATTTGCCCCAGTTGCCAGAATGGAAGCAAGCTGTTTGCTTTTAGCTTATGCATGCTCCAAAAATGTTAAAGTATATCAAATGGACATAAAATCATCTTTTCTGAATGGGGAACTTGAAGAAGAAGTTTACATTGAGAAACTAGAAGTATTTTAGTTTTCAGAGATCACAGACTATGTGTGTAAATTAAAGAAGGCCTTGTATGGTCTAAAACAGGATCCTAGAGCATGGTACTCCAGACTGGATAAGTATCTACAACAGGCAGGGTTCAAAAAAGGAAGTGCAGCCAACAACCTCTACATCAAGGTAAGTCAAGGTAATATTTTATTAATTGAAGTTTATGTTGATGATATTAGTTTTGGTAGTGATGATGATAGGTTAAGACAAAAATTTGCAAAAGACATGCATAATGAATTTGAAATTTCATTACTTGGACAACTATCCTTCTTTCTGGGACTTCAGATACGTCAAAACAACCAAGGAATTTTTATTTCTCAAACCAAGTATATCAGAGAAATGATAAAGAGGTTCGAAATCGAATATTGCAAACCAATTATCACTCCCATGCAAACCAGTTGTAAGTTGAGAAAATATGATGATTCAAAGTCTACAGACCAGAGGCAATATAGGTTAATGATTGACATCCTACTATATGTGACAACATCCAGACCAGATGTAATGCAGACAGTTGGACATGTGGCACAATTTCAAGAAGCACCAAAGGAATCACATGTATTAGCAGTAAAGAGGATATTCAGATATCTCAAAGGAACAAAAGATTTTGGATTATGGTATCCAAAAGGAAAAGATCTATCACTTATTGCCTACATAGATGAAGATTGGGAAGGTTGTATTTATGACCAATGAAGAACCAGTGGAGCATTGTTAAACTTAGGTGAGTGTTTGGTATCATGTCTAAGTAAGAAACAATCATCAATATCTCTATCTACAACCGAGGTAGAGTATATTGCAATAACATCATGTTGTATACAGGTTCTTTGGATGAAACAAACTTTGATAGATATACAGTTTGAGTATGATGAGCCCATTCCAATATATTATTATAATACAAGTGCCATCAATATCTCAAAAAACCCAATGATGCACTCCAAGATGAAGCACATTCCAATCAAGTATCACTTTCTATGGGAACAAGTTGCAGAAAAGAACATCAGAGTTGAGTATGTGGGAACAAAAGAACAAGTGGCATACATCTTTACAAAACCACTTTCGTGGGAAGCCTTTGAATATATTTTCCAAATAATTGGAGTTATTTCTACTCCAAAATGAATTCTTTTTGAACTCTTTTTGAATGCTTATCTTATATGTCTTATATGTACACAAGGAAACACCATAAGAGGATAGTTCAATCAGGGGGAGCAACCCAGGATGGAAAGATACCTTTTTCATTGATGACAAAGGGGGAGAGATTTATCATATGCAGAGGAGAGAGGTAGATTTATCAGATGTAGAGGACATAGGCATGGTTCCAGAGGGAGCATGAGTGATATGATTTTAGTATTGCATCAGAGTGTTGCCATCAATGCCAAAGGGAGAGATTGTTGATTAAGGTTGGTTGTCATTGATGTCAACCCTTGAAGAAATCCCCATAGAAAAACAGTTTGGGTAATGGACCCAATATTGTTTGATGTAAATATGAATCATTATTGTTTTGTCATGGTTGATAAGAAGTAAATATGGATGAACTCCAAAGTGGTCCCCTTATGGTGAAAGCCCTCACGGAAAGACTCTTTGCGGAGTAAGAGAACCCATGATTAATTGTGGAGTAATGAGATGAAGGATAGTGAATTTTTTAGGAAAACTATTCTATATGGATAGTTCTTGTCATTCCATTTCCGGTGGTATGTAGAACGCCACATAACTCCTCACGGTTAGAGAGTTATGACCATGTGAAGTTGGAGAACCTAGGTTTGGGTAATGGACCCAAGTTTGTTTGATGGATAATGGTATGATTTTTTCTATATTTGAAGGTAATAATATTCTATATGGATAGTACATGTCATTCCATTTTTCGTGGTATGTGGAATGTCACATAACTCCTCACGGTTTGAGAGTTATGTCCTTACGAAGCTGGAGGACCCTCATATGTCATCTAGAAGCCCCTAAAGGTCAAAGTAGTCAAAATGGTTTAAGATATTTTAAAAGGTAAATAATAAAGTGAAGTGATGATTGTATTATAATTCAAAGTGAATTCAAAATAAATTATTTCAATAATAAATTTAATGGAGAAATTAGAAGTGGGTTAACCCTAAAATAAGGAAAGTGGGCCAAGTGACCTAGAAGATGTTTTTAAGAAAGCTACTTGAAGAGTATACATAAGAGGAAAGGTTCTATAATTTTAATTACACTTGAGAATATTGAATATCTATAGGTTTCTGAGGTAACCAAGGATATCTAAGCTGAATTTCTGAGGGAAGGTGAAGAAAAGAAGGCCGAAATGCAAAGAAGGATAAATTCTTTTGATTGTGCTTTCTAAGGTATGTTATTTATAGGTCATCTCACCATTTTCACTATAATTTTTTTTTTTATAATGATTCAGTCCATGAAATTTCTATTCCATTGAGAAAACATACCCAAGTATCTGTGGTAAAAAAATCAACTTGTGGGTCATTGTATTTTGGGAGTTACACTCCGTGGAAAATAGGGTTTGTGTCTAGTCTTGAAACTAGTCAAAAATAGGTGTTTCGGGTAAAAACGTCATAACTGCTTCATAACAGATCCAAATTTAGTGAGACCAAATGTGTTGGTTAGGGTATAGTCTGTAGTATTATGTGTAACCGTTTTCTATAAATTCAATGAAAATTTCATGTGGGGCATGCTCTACAAGGTCGATCTTTAGAATAAGCCAGAATTTAGCAAGGTATGCCATTTTTGCTATAAATCATTTTATGAGAGGTTCCAAGTAGTGAAACCTGAAAGAATTCCATAAAACACATTGAAGAACATTATGTATCAGTTTCATATCTTTATACCTTACAGGTTCAAATTTATGATTACTTCAAGTTAGGGTTGTTGAGTAATCCAAAACTAGGCATGTGAGACTAAAGAAAAGTTTGATGAAAATCCTAATCTCTTGTTTTTAAAGTTAAGTAATGTTTGCAGGAATGTGATCATATACACCAGGTATATTAAAGAGCTACAAATCATATTTTGATGATGAAATTGATGAGGGATTTTGGTTGAGGTTGGTGCATGGTTGATGCACTTGTTTATGGTACAGGTTGATTACAGGTTGAGGTACAGGTTGATGCATGGTTCATATTTATTGGTATAGGTTTAAAATGGTATATCTCACAGTGATAGTGTGACAGTGGTTCCATATTTTACTTTTACTTCAGGGTGGCAGGACGGGGCAAGGATAGGTGGTTATAGACACCTTCCAGTTGTAGCTGGAGAACATAGGGGGCTATAGCCTCCTTCTGGTTACAGCCAGAGAATTGGGGAGTTAGAGCTTCCCTCAAGTTGTAGCCTGAGAAACTAGGGGGTTGGATCCTCTTTCCAGTTACAGTTGGAAAAAAAAGGAAGTTGGTGCTTTCAATGAATGTAATTCTTTAAGACATATAAGAAAAAACATTCAGTGGTTTTCTCCCGATTTGGGTTTCCATGTAAAACAATGGTGTACTGTGTATCTGTGTGATTGTTTATTTCTTTCTGCTCTTTATTGGATAATAATTCTACATTGATATAAAATTTGAAGAAAAAGGATTATAATTATTCTATTATTGATTCACCCCCCCTCTTAGTAATCCTTCACATACAAAGTACACCGGTGTTTTTACGTGGAAACCCAAAGCAGGAGAAAAACACATAATGATTTTTCTTATATGTCTTTAAGAATTACATTCATTGGAAGCATCAACTTCCTTTTTTTTTCAGATGCAACTGGAAGGAGGCTCCAACCCCCTTATTTCTCAGGCTTACACCTGAGGGAATCTTCAAATTATAAATTCTCTCGCTACAACCAGAAGGAGGCTACGACCTCCTATGTTATTTGGCTACAACCGGAAGGTGGCTACAACCACCTTTCCTTGCCCCATCCAAAATCCCTTGCGTATAAGTAGAATTATGGAACCATTGTCACACTATCACTATGATATATACTACTGCAAACATGTACCAATCAAACTGCACCAAATAACCTGTACCAATAACCTGAACCATGCATCAACCTGTACCTCAACTTGTAATCAACCTATACCATAAACAAGTGCATCAACCATGCACCAAAATTTACCATAAACAAGTACATTAACCATGCACCAACCTGTACCTCAACCTGTACCATGAGCAAGTGCATCAACCATGCACCATACCTGTACCTCAACCTATACCATGAACAAGTGCATCAACCATGCACCAAACCTATACAAATAAAATGTCACAACAACCTGTCCAAATAACCTATCACAACAACCTATATCATTAATATTATCAACCAAATCAGATCTAATAATCAAGATCAATAACTAAGACAAATCTCAAAGATGTGCATCAACCAAGCATAACACATCAACTCATAATCATCACCAAGATCAATATGTGCTTATAATAACATACCAATACAAGTATGCTACATCATCCATAAACCATGTGTCAAAAATAATACTAACAAGTGCCTCCAATGATGTACCAAGTATGTACCAATCATGTATCAACTACTCATAATATATGAATCTTCAATATGTACCAACATCATCAACTATACACCTCATGTATGTGCCAACTCATCAACTACTTGTCTCAACCATGTATCCAAAATGTACGTCAACCAAAAGACCTCATCAATTTCATCATCCAAATTTGATTTGTAACTCTGTAATAGACTTGGTGTATATGATCACATACATGCAAACCTTCCTTAACTTTAACAACATGAGACTAGTATTTTCATCAAACGTTTCTTTAGTCTCACATGACTAGTTTTGGATTAGTCAACAACCCTAACTTGAAATAATCATAACTATGTACCTATAATGAATAAAGATATGAAAATAGTACACAATGTTCTTTAGTGTGTTTTATTCAATTCCTCTAGGTGTCACTACTTGGAACCTCTCAGAAAAGGAGTTATAGCAAAAATGGCATATTTTGTTGAATTTTGGCTTATTCTAGAGAGCACACTTGTAGAGCGTGCCCCACATAGAATATTTGTTGTATGGATCTGAAAATTTTACATAGAATACTATAGACTGTAATATAACCAAAAATTTCCGTCTTACTAAATTTGGATCTGTTATGAATAAGTTATGATTTTTTTACTCGAAACAACTGTTTTAGACTAGTTTTAGGACTAGCCAAAAACCCTATTTTCCATGGTGTGTAACTCCAAAAATAAAACGACCCACAAGATGAAATTAGTACCAAAGCTACTTGGATATGTTTTCTCAATGTTGTATTAATTTCACGTTCTGAATCATTCTAGAAAAAAAGTTATTACGAAAATGGTGAGATGACCTGTAAATAACATACCTTAGAAAACATCATCAAAAGGATTTATCCTCCCTTGAATTTCGGTCTTCTTTACTTCACCTTCTCTCTAAAATTCGGCTTAGATATCCTTTGGTTACCTCAATCACCTATAGATATTCAATATGCTCAAGTGTGATATAAAATGAGAGAGCCTTGCCTCTTATTTATACTTTCATGTAGCTTCTTCAAGGCGTTACCTTTTAACCATCTTAACCCACTTTCCTTATTTTAGGGTTAACCAAGTTCTAACCATTTGTCCAATTAGTAATTTATCCATTAAATTTATTATTTAAATAATTTATTTTATATCCACTTTGACTTATAGTACACTCATCACTTCACTTTACCTCAATGGGTTACCTTCTAACCATCTTAAACCACTTTCCTTATTTTAGGGCTAACCCACTTCTAACCACTTGTCAACTTAGTAATTTCTCCATTAACTTTATTATTTAAATAATTTATTTTGTATTCACTTTGAATTATAGTACACTCATCAATTAACTTTATTATTTACATTCTAAAAATCTCCTAAACCACTTTGACTACTTTGACCTTTTGGGGCTTCTAGATGACTCATGAGGGCTCTCCAACTTCACATGGCCATAACTCTCTAACTGTGAGGAGTTATGTGACGTTACACATACCACTGGAAATAGAATGACATTTAATATCCATATAGAATAGTATTACCTACAAATATATCAAAACTCATACAGTTATCCATCAAAAAAACTTGTGTCCATTACCCAAACCTGGGTCCTCCAACTTCACATGGCCATAACTCTCTAACCGTGAGGTGTTATGTGACGTTCCACATACCACTAGAAATGAAATGACATGTAATATCCATATAGAATAGTCTTACCTTAAAATATATTAAAACTCATACTATTATACATGAAACAACCTTGGGTCCATTACCCAAACCTTTGTGCTACTCAACTTTATCCAATGGTTGACATCAATCACTAAGGGTTGACATTAATCTACAATATCACTCTCAAATGGTTGACATCAATGACAACCAAAAATCCATACCAACTGTCCATCAACCTAATCCAATTGTCTGAAAATGGCTTGATAGCATTATAAGCACTTGATACTTAACCCAACCCTTCGGTTATGGAACAACATAAGTGACAAATTATTAATCATATATATTAGTATGTTTGTTTCGTTAGTGATAATCATTCTTGGGGATAATAAAGAAGGGGTGGTTGAAAATTAATAAATTTTTGGTTTGAACGTACCTTGCGCTCATAATAACATCTATCCCTTTTTCTCATGGTAGTCTCTTTGTGTGCAAAGTGTGGTTTTCTTGTAGTAAGAGTCGAGAGGGTAAGTCCCGACCATTCCATGTAGTTTTCTCCTTTCTAATTTATTGTTAGGAAACTTGTAGAGGAAGGAGAGGTTACCTATTGGTTCACTAGGGTTTTTTATTTTCTCTATTCATAGTTTTCCTTTACCATAATCATGAAGTCTATGTCACCTATTCCACCTTTAAAGTTCATATAACTTTTCTCTGGCTTGCTCTGTCAATGAAAGTCTAGTTATAATCTTGTTTGGAGTCCTAGTATTTACCTAGTTTAATAGTTCCATTACGAGCTTCACCGAGGGTGGTGGCTTGCCGAGAAACCTACTATCCTGCGTGCATTTTCTTTATTTTGGATAAAATTTAGTTGTTCTCCTACCATAACCCTATTCTTATTTTTTATTTATGGAGAGCGCCATAGAGTATTATATCATGAAACTTGGTCTTATTTCATTTACTTTTCTCGTTCCTCTATTATGATATAATTTATTTGGATGCTTGGCTAATGATTGGGCCCTTGTTGTTTCCAAGGGTACCCATCATATAGGAGAAAATTGTCGTTGGTCGCTTGAGGTGTTCTATAGGAAATCAAACTTGAACCCAAGTTATTTCTAGTAATAGTTTCATACCCTATCCTTTCATTATTTACCTATGTAATTTTGAGTTTTATTTTATAACTTGTTTGTGGGTTATTGCATGTATTGTTCGAACAAATAATGGTAGGGTTTCTACACCAAAATATTTATTTGAAAGTCCTGTAAGTATTTATTGCTTTCGATAACCTTTTTCCTTCTGTGATGAGATTATTTTCTTGGGTATTATACTAACTTAAGTTATTGCATCCTTTGCTGGAAGGTAATGGTTCGAATCCTCATGCAAGCTACTCGACCTTTAAAAAGGTACTTTGGTTTCCCTCATAGACCCTTGCTATGAATGAATATTGATACCCATGGTTGTCTTCGAAGTTAGTTAGATGGTTAATTTAGTTAAACCCATTTCGTTTTATAGCTAGGTTGCTCTGTAACTGGGTAGTTTGCGTATGCAAGATGGTTCTATAACTTTTCATTGGAGTTTAAATTTAGGACATAGTATTGATTATCTATATTAAAAGGGTTTTTTTCTCCCTACGCTTATGGAGTCGGTTTGACACCATTTGTGTTACTGATAACTTATTTTATAAAGGAAAATCTCTAATATTTACATAGATGACCATATTTATCGTTATCTTTTCTTTTTAATGAAATACATAACTTTATCATTTCATTATATTATGATCATAAAAACGACATTGTCATCTAGTCTTGAATTCATGGGTTATATGTATTCATTCTTCTCTATGTATATTTATTCTAGAGATTTCTTATGGCCATGTATGTACATTTCTCTTGTTTATTGCATGTACTCAATTTCCTACTTGTGTGTATATTTTGAAGTTATCTATGATAATATATCTATCGTCCTTGATATTATATTGTTCGTTGCATATAAACTAATTTTCCTCTATGTTTCTTTATTGCAAAAGATCTATTGGCTTTATATCTAGTATTTTTAAAACACTTTACATCAGATATAAATAAAATCGTTATCCTCGATATTTATTGTGGCAATTGTATAGTAGAATGATACATGATACGAATGTTATATATATCAATAACTTCAATTGAATGATAATCAAAATACTAACTGAATAACTATAAATTATATCTTGACACTAAGGAATTTTAAATAGATTATCTATAGAATCTTAAAGAAATAATATTCAAATTCATAATAGAATGGAAGAAGTAGACTGTAAAAAAACCTGTAACTGGATTTCCTTAAGGGACAACACACATAAAGTGGGTTGTTCCTCCCAAACTTAGATCAAAGATACCACCTATGCCTTCTCTGTCACCCCTGAGCTAAATCCTAACCCAAACCCATCCAAATGACCTCTCACAGAGTATAGGGTTCCAATATTTATGTGAATATTCTTCGTGTCATTTTAGTACTTATCAAATTTCTCATCTGAATCAGAATGACACCCCATTCTCTTGTATTTCTTTAATTTTAATATTTTCATAGGTATTTGACACTTGTATGAGCCTCATGCTCTTTGAACACTTGTCAAGTCAATTTTTTTCTTTTTGACCACCTGTCAATCTACTTATTACACATGTTCCTAAAAACCTGAGATCTTGCCTCACTTTTGTTGAGTTAACTCAACCAATCTTGACCACTTGTACCCGCTCTGTTGTCACTTGGTGGTTCTCTTTGGATTCCATGGATTTCCTCTTCTAATAGTCCCATCTCATGTGTGTTTTCCTCTTTCTCTTTTATTACTAAAATAATAAAAATAAAAAAATAATTTTTTGAGTTAGATCACTAGGATCAATAATGTACTATTTAAAAAAATAAAAAAATAAATAATAAGTTTAAAGTTTGAAAATTTGGGGTATCACATCCACCCCACCTTAGAACTTATCGCCATTCTCAATGTTATTTTATTTTGACCTGGATCATTCTGGAACATGAATGGATATGCTTTCCGCATATGATTCTCCATTTCCCACATAGCCTCTTTGGGACTAAGGTGTCACCATTGCAACTTGTCTGATGGCTTGATTCGAGAGTGTAAGCTCCCTCCTGTTTAGAATAGGGTCTTAATCAACTGGGAAATTTCCCTCAGGTTCCACCTGTACCATATTCCAATCCACATCATGAGTAGGATCATGTATATATTTATTTAATAATGAAACATGGAAAACATCATGTACTTTTACCTTGGCTGGGAGTGCAAGTTGATAGGGTACATGGCCTATTCATGCAATCATTTCAAAGGGACCACAATATCTAGGAGATAATTTAGTATACCTTCCCAGTATTAAATAACTTATTTTAGGCCTTACTCTTATATACACATGGTCTCCAATATTGAACTCTCTTGGAGTTCTTTTGGAATCTGCATAACTTTTCTGCATGTCATGAGCTTCTTTCAAATTCTGTTGTACATGTTTCACTTTTAGTTCCATTTCCTTTAACATTTTAGGTCCTATCATTAATTTATTGACATGATTAATACATGAAATAGGAGTTACATTTTCTTCCATGAACAATTTCAAAAGGACTAATTTTAGCCGAAGTTTGGTAATGATTATTATAAGCGAATTCAACCAAATGTAGATATTATTCCCATTTATTTGGTCTATTCATAACATAAATTCTGAGCATATATTATACTATTTGATTAGTCCTTTCAATCTTCCCATTCATCTGAGGATGGTAAGTAGTGATGAAGTTTAATTGTGTATCTAATCCTTTAAAAAGGGTTTTCCAAAATTTTTCGGTAAATTTCGTGTCTCTATCTAAGATTACAGTTTTAGGAATTCCATGTAGTTGGAATATTTCCTTCATAAATGTATCTTCTATGTTAATATCTTTATAAGTGTATTTAAATGGTATGAAGTGTGATGCTTTACTTAAGTTATCAACCACAACCATTATAGAATCATTTTGTTTGCTACTTTTAGGAAAACCTGTTATAAAGTCCATACTTATAATTTCCCATTTCCATTTAGGTACCGGTAAAGGTTGTAATAGTCTGGTTGGGTGTCGATGCTCAATTGTAACTTGTTAACATTCTATGCACTTAGCTAGATATTTAACAATTTCTCCTTTCATGTTAAGCCAATAAAATTCCTTCCTTAGCATAGTAATTAGTTTATGATAGCCATGATGTCAAGAGTATGGATTTTTATGTAATTCATTCAATATTAGTAATTTAATTTATTTAGATTCCGGTATATACAACCTATTTTTGTACATCACCAGTCCATTTTTAGAAATTCTGAGATCTGATTTTTCAGTTTCTACTTGATTTTCTATTAATTTAGATTTAATACTTTGATATTCTTTATCTTTTGTTACTGCCATCCTAATATTTTCCTCTAATTGAGTTTCATAATTACTTCTTGTAAATGTATAAATTGTTGGACACACCTACCACACTTAGAGGGGGGGGGGAAGGGGTGTGAATGAGTGTGGGGTTCTTTTTCCCAAAACTTCCCTCTTACACAAAAACCCCTTAGTTGGCATTCAACATTTGCTCATTACTCATTGATTTCATTTATAATCAGTTAGATGTGAATACATATCATCAATATATATCAACAACATATCATCAATGATGCAGGAGCATCCACATTTTGATCAATCGAGCCAGCGCGCGGAGGCAAAGGAACAGCTGGACAGCGCCAGCACACAAGATTTTTTTTGAACCACTTTGGAGATTTGTTGCGCCGTCATTTAAATGAAGGCATTCAAATCCGGGTGCACTTGTAATATATTATAGATAGGAAGGCATTTAATAGTTTAATGGCGGTAGATAGAAATTAACTGTAGATTAGACAGTTTTAGCTTTCGAGAGGGAAAACGGAGTATAGACACCCTCCCTTGGATGATTGTATCATTAGAGAATTTAGATTATGCAGCATTAGGATAGAAAGCGAAAGAGAAGAGCAGAGAGCCTGTAAAGAACCTCCATGTACAGACATTGAATTAATAGGAAAGACTTTGATTCAATTCCATGGACGTGTTTGATCTCTGCGTGTTGTTGATATTATGCTTATGCATGTTTGCTTCCTTTTATGCTTATCTTATATATGCTGCGTATGTGATTTGCGTATCAGGTTAGAAACCTGAGAGAATGAGGGAATGAGTTCCAATTGTTTCTCTGTTTGAGCCAGGATATTCCTGCATAGAGTGCAGTCGAATTCCTCCGCATAGAGTGCATCGAGGAGGCTAACAGTTGAACTTTTGTTCTTGGGATGCCCAGAGTTGAGTTGGGTTATTCGAACCGTGTAGGTGAGTGCAGGTCGAATGGAAGTCTCAAAGCTGAGTCTGAGAGACAGAGGACCGGACCGTGTTAGCAGGATTGCACAGGTCTAGACGGCTTCAACGCTTTGAGAGCAGTTGGAAGTTGAGCACACGAAGAACGTGAGAAATCTCTGAAGGAGTCAGGGAAAGACAAAGCTCAGGAGGGATAGTTCCTTGCAAGCATCTCAGGAACAGGCCCGTGAGAGATTGAACCAAGGAAAATATTGGAAGTCAGAGGATTCTCAAGAGGAAGAGAATCGACGACTTGTGATCCAAGTGAAGTTTTGCGAAATCCCAAGGACTGTCGATTGTGGAGGAGTTGCGCAGGGAATAACCCACAGGCACAGACGGGGAAGGATAAAGGTCCATCAGGTTTCGGGGGTTCGGAGTTCGGGAGTCGACGAGGTAAGAGTTTAAACCTCGAGAAATCACGAGTTGCGATTCCCCAGATCGATCTAAGCCGTTGATCGGAGAGGGTACACGTGGCGCAGGATCCTGAGGAGTCAGGATTCGGAGTTGTGTAAGGGTCGTGGCCTTATGCATCAGGAAACGCAAATTCCCGAATCACGATTTCCTGATCGAACGAGAGGGAGACAGGTGTCAAGGCATAGGCCGCACCAGAGGTGCTGACAGGTGGCGGGCTATCAGAGTTCGGGGTTCGGGGTTCTGTGTTGCATAATATGCGTGACACCACAACCACCGATTTCCTGATAGGGAAATCCTCAATAGGGAAAGAACGTTGACCCATTGACCATCGGGGTTTGGGGTTTTGTTTTACATGTGAATTGTGTTCGAGTGAACCGCAAATTCCCGAGTCGCGATATCCCGATTTCCGAAAGAGGGGAGATTGCTGAGGGGTTATTGTGGGTGACCCGTGACTCCCAAGGGGAGTTGGAAGAGCTCAGACTCTTTGAGACCGTGTGTGAAAAAGGTCCTGGTGTGAGCGGATTGCTCGGTGAGGGGCATGTTGTGTTAGGGTGGTATCAGAGCTGAGAATTCTCTGTTTTCTGTGGCAGAGAGGAAGAGAAGATGTAATGCCACCGAGAAGAGGCAGGCAATCACCCGATCCAGAGGGGGAGAGGGAAGTGTCCAGGGAAAGAAGCAGTCATGGACAAAATATAGAAATGGAGAGTGAAATACGAAATCTTTGTGCTAGAATGGAAGATATGGAAGCAACGCAGAGGCACATAGCAAATACAGGAGATCTGAGTGACTCCGAAGGTGAAGATGATGCTGTACCGCAAGGTGGAGTTGCAACAGAAGATGCAGCCAATGAGCGATTAATCAAGGCTATCGCCAGGATGAGCGCAAAGGTGAGGATGGACATTCCAGCTTACGAGGGAAGCTTGGATACAGAAGAGTTGCTGGATTGGATCCGAGCACTCGACACCTACTTTGATTATGAGGATATCGAAGAGGATAAGAAGGTAGGGCATGCCGTCACGAAGCTGAAAGGACATGGAACCTTATGGTGGGACGAGCTGCAGGCAGACAGGCGTTCCAAAGGCAAACAAAAGATCAAAAGCTGGGATCGGATGATCGCCAAGATGAAGGTGAAGTTCATTCCGAGGGATTACCAAATCACTCTGTTCAGGCGTATGCAGAACCTGAGACAGAAACTGATGACGGTGAAGGAGCACACCGAAGAGTTCTACAGGCTCAACATTCGAGCTGGTCATCGGGAGAGTGATGATGAAAAGGTGGCGAGATACCTGAATGGCCTCAGGTATGACATTCATGACGAATTGAGCATGGTCACCATCCACACTGTTGAGGATGCGTACCAGATGGCTCTGAAAGCCGAAGAGAAGCTGAGCCGCAAGCAAGGTCAGCGAGGGCAAGGCAGAAGTCATCCCAAAGGAAAAGCTGTTGTCCCAGAGAGAACACAAAATCCCAAGGAGGGTTGGAAGAGGCCTCAGGGGAAAACTGAAAGAGGTGGAACCTCACAGCAAAGGCAACAAAATTTTGAGCCGAGGAGGCCGCAAGATGATCAACAAGGAGGATATGCTGACGTGAACACATTTCCTCGTACCCGAGGTCGAGGCAGGGGTCAAGGAGGAATTATCACATGTTTTACATGTGGGAAAGACAGACACAAAGCTGTGGACTATCTAGATAGGAAAATGGACAGGGGAAAAGGTCACATCGCTGAAGCGCAGAGGCGTGATGTCGAAGATGAAGACATTGGAAGTGGGAAGTCACTAACAGTGCATAAATTTCTCTTGAAACCTGAGAAAGAGGTGGAGGACACAACGCAAAGATGCAGACTGTTCCAGACCACGTGAAAAACCAAGGGATGGAAATGCAAGGTCATAGTGGACAGTGGGAGCACAGATAATCTCGTTTCAACCGAGATGGTGGAGAAGCTGGAGCTGAAAATGCACAAGCACCCGAGTCCATACAAAGTGACGTGGCTGCAGAAAGGACACCAGGTATGTGTTACAAAACAATGCTTGGTAAATTTTAAAATGGGTGATTGTAGGGATGAAATTATGTGCGATGTCATTCCCATGGACGTCTGTCATGTTTTATTGGGAAGACCATGGCAGTATGATCGACATGTTGTTCATGATGGGAGAATGAACACATACACCTTGGAGAAGGATGGGAGATCTCATACGTTGCTTCTAATCAAGGATAAGGTGGTCAAGCCGGAAGTAAAAAACACGATACTTCTCATGAGTGGGAAAGAGCTTCTCACAGAGTTGGAGAAGAATGAAGATCCACAGTTCTTTGTTGTTAGGAAGCCAAGGATTGTCCTGACAAGCACAAGAGTGGATGATTTTCCAGAGGAGATTCAACAACTGCTGGGAGAGTTTGCTGATATCATCGTGGATGAACTACCGCGTTCATTGCCACCGATGAGGAGTGTGAGTCACCACATTGACCTCATACCCGGAGCAAGCTTACTGAACAAGGCAGCGTACAGGTTGACACCTCAGGAGAACGAGGAGGTCAAGAGGCAGGTGCAAGATCTGCAGGATAAAGTGCTGGTCAGAGAGAGTCTCAGTCCATGTGCCGTTCCAACAGTACTGAGTCCGAAAAAGGATGGAGGCTGGAGGATGTGTACAGACTCCAGAGCGATAAATAAGATTACCATCAGATACCGGTTTTCACTGCCGAGAATGGATGACTTGATGGACTGCCTAAGCAGGGAAAATTATTTTTCAAAGATAGATCTCAAGAGCGGATATCATCAGATCCGGATGAGAGAGGGGGATGAATGGAAAAAAGAATTCAAGACAAACGAGGGTTTGTACGAATGGCTGGTCATGCCGTTTGGTTTGACAAACGCGCCAAGCAATTTTATGAGGCTGATGAATGAAGTCCTGCGGGAATTCATTGGCAAATTTGTGGTCGTATACTTGGACGACATATTGATTTTCAGCAAGACGAAGGCTGAACACATAAGGCACTTAGCCACTGTGATGAGAAGATTACAGCAGGAGAATCTGCTGATAAATTTGAAGAAGTGTTCCTTCATGCAGATAGAACTCATTTATTTGGGTTTTGTAATCTCAGTAAATGAATTGAAGATGGATCCTGAGAAGGTTGAAGTAATCAGGAATTGGCCATCGCCGAGAAGTGTTTTCGAGGTAAGGAGCTTTCACGGTTTGGAAAGCTTCTACAGAAAATTCATTCGGAATTTTAGTGGAATCAGCGCCGCAATGATGGATATGGTCAGGAAGCGGCATAAATTTTTTCAGTGGACAGCCGAGGCTGAAAGGAGCTTCAATTTGTTGAAGCGAAAGATAACTGAGCAACCAGTGTTAGTGTTGCCAGATTTTCAGAAAACCTTCCAAGTGAAGTGTGATGCGAGTGGGTATGCTGTTGGAGGGGTTTTAAGTCAGGATGACAGACCTGTTGCATACTACAACGAGAAGATGGATGATGCAAAACTGAAGTACTCCACATATGATAAAGAATTCTATGCCATTGTCCAGGCATTGAAGAAGTGGAGGCACTACCTGATACCCAAGGAGTTCGTCTTGTACAATGATAATCACGCATTACAATTCGTGAGTCAGCAGGAAAATCTGAATTAGAAGCATGTGAAGTGGGTGGAATACATGCATAATTTCACATTTGTGATAAAGCACATTTCGGGGACTGCAAATAAGGTAGCTGACACCTTGAGTCGAAAATGTTTATTGCTGCAGGAATTCAGGGTAAAGACTTTGGGTTTTGAGAACCTCAAAGACATGTATGCAGGTGACATAGACTTTGGTGAAGCATACGAGGCAACCGAGAATCCGGTGCTCAGGGATAGAAGTCCGTGGATAGAATTATTGATACAGGATGGATTGGTGTTCAAAGGCAATCAATTGTGCATTCCAGATTGCTCTATGAGAGAGAATTTGGTAAAAGAGAAGCATAGCGGGGGCTTAGCAGGTCATTTCGGACATGAAAAAACATTCACCAAGCTGAGCGAATCATATTTTTGGCCAGGCATGCGCACTGATGTAAAGCGATTTGTTGACAGGTGCCGAATATGTCAACATGCGAAAGGCCAAAAACAGAACACAGGGTTCTATCGGCTGTTGCCTATACTAGAGAGACCATGGGAGGCAATTAGTATGGATTTTGTTTTGGGATTACCGAGAACGCAGAGAGGCATGGATTCCATTTTTGTAGTAGTGGACAGATTCTCGAAGATGGCACATTTCATCCCGTGTCATAAGACCAGCGATGCAACCCACATCGCGAACTTATTTTTCAAAGAGATTGTGCGATTGCATGGATTTCCCAGGAGCATAGTTTCGGACCGGGATACCAAGTTCATAGGTCATTTTTGGAGGACGCTATGGATAAAGCTGGGGACTAACTTAGCGTTCATCTCAGCATATCATCCGGAGACAGATGGGCAGACAGAAGTAGTCAACAGAAGCTTGGGGGATCTGTTGAGAAGCCTGGTGACGGAGCATCACAGCAGTTGGGATCAGATCTTACCACAAGCATAATTTGTGTACAACGATTCAGTGAATCGAAGTACAGGTAAGATTCCATTCCAAATTTTGAATGAAACACAGCCGAGAGGAATTTCTGAACTCAGGGAGTCAGAACAGGCTGAGACTAGTAGCGCGAGAGCTGAAGAATTCACTGAAGCAATGCATGCACTTCACACACAGGTAAAGCAGCGACTGATGAAAGCGAACCAGGAGTATAAGCGCAGAGTCGATCAGAGGAAAAGACAACTTCAGTTTGAAGTTGGGGACATGGTTCTAGCGCACCTGAGGAAAGAAAGGTTCCCGAGGGGAACGTATAACAAGCTCAAGATGAAGAAGATCGGGCCATGCAAAATTCTGAGGAAATTTGGCGAAAATGCTTATGAGCTTGAGTTGTCAGGGGGCATCGGGATATCTTCGATTTTCAACATTTCAGATTTATACCCCTACAGGGATGGAGAAGCAGGCACTGGAACTGAGGAACCAGTGATCCAGTGGCAGAAATAATTGCCAGTTGCACAGAAGCCTGAGATAGAGTGCATACTGGACAAGCGAGCTCGAAAGAAGACCAGGAGGAAGCAATATTTTGAATACCTGGTGAAGTGGAAGAACCACCCAGTGGAGGATGCCAGCTGGGAAACAGAGGCAGTCATACAGAAGCATGGTCGCACCATGCAGCAGCTCATGGACAGGAGCCCATGAAATCTTTTGAGCCAAGGAGTATGATGCAAGAGCATCCACATTTTGATCAAGCGAGCCAGCGCGCGGAGGCAAAGGAACAGCTGGACAACGCCATCACATACGATTTTTTTTGAACCACTTTGGAGATTTGTTGCGCCGTCATTTAAATGAAGGCATTCAAAGCCGGGCGCACTTGTAATATATTATAGATAGGAAGGCATTTAATAGTTTAATGGCGGTAGATAGAAATTAACTGTAGATTAGACAGTTTTAGCTTTTGAGAGGGAAAACGGAGTATAGACACCCTCCCTTGGATGATTGTATCATTAGAGCATTTAGATTATGCAACATTAGGATAGAAAAGGAAAGAGCAGAGCAGAGAGCTTGTAAAGAACCTCCATGTACAGACATTGAATTAATAGGAAAGACTTTGATTCAATTCCATGGACGTATTTGATCTCTGCGTGTTGTTGATATTATGCTTATGCATGTTTTATTCCTTTTATGCTTATCTTCTATATGCTGCGTATGTGATTTGTGTATCAGGTTAGAAACCTGAGAAAATGAGGGAATGAGTTCCAATTGTTTCTCTGTTTGAGCCAGGAGATTCTTGCATAGAGTGCAGTCGAATTCCTCCACATAGAGTGCGTCAAGGAGGCTAACAGTTGAACTTTTGTTCTCGGGATGCCCAGAGTTGAGTTGGGTTATTCGAACCGTGCAGGTGAGTGCAGGTCGAATGGAAGTCTCAGAGCCGAGTCTGAGAGATAGAGGACCGGACCGCATTAGCAGGATTGCACAGGTCTAGACGGCTTCAACACTTTGAGAGCGGTTGGAAGTTGAGCACAGGAAGAACGTGAGGAATCTCTGAAGGAGTCAGGGAAAGACAAAGCTCAGGAGGGATAGTTCCTTGCAAGAATCTCAGGAACAGGCCCGGGAGAGATTGAACCAAGGAAAAGATTGGAAGCCGGAGGATTCTCAAGAGGAAGAGAATCGACGACTTGTGATCCAAGTGAAGTTTTGTGAAATCCCAAGGACCATCAGATTGTGGAGGAGTTGCACAGGGAATAACCCACAGGCACAGACGGGGAAGGATAAAGGTCCATCGGGTTTCAGGGGTTCGGAGTTCGGGAGTTGACGAGGTAAGAGTTTACACCTCGAGAAATCACGAGTTGTGATTACCTGGATCGATCTGAGCCATTGATCAGAGAGGGTACACGTGGCGCAGGATCCTGAGGAGTCGGGATTCAGAGTTGTGTAAGGGTCGTGGCCTTGTGAATCAGGAAACACGAATTCCCGAATCGCGATTTCCCGATCGAACGAGAGGGAGACAGGTGTCAAGGCGTAGGCCGCACCAGAGGTGCTGACAGGTGGCGGGCTATCGGAGTTCGGGGTTCGGGGTTCTGTATTGCATGAGACGCGCGACACCACAACTGCCAATTTCCCGATAGGGAAATCCGCAATAGGGAAAGAATGTTGACCCGTTGACCATCGGGGTTCGGGGTTTTGTTTTACATGTGAATTGTGTTCGAGTGAACCGCAAATTCCCGAGTCGCGATATCCCAATTTTCGAAAGAGGGGAGATTGCCGAGGGGTTATTGTGGGTGACCCGTGACTCCCAAGGGGAGTTGGAAGATCTCAGACTCTTCAGGCCCGTGTGTGAAGAAGGTCCTGGTGTGAGAGGCTTGCTCGGTGAGGGGCAGGTTGCGTCAATCAACAAATCATCTCCACAAGGAACACAAATAACATAAGATGTATGTACAATTTTTCTTTTTATTATGGACTTCAATCTGGGGTTTTTTCAGCAACAACTGAATAGAGTACAACTCTACAAGAGCACCAGATCTATATGAAAGACTCATCTTACATTTGTATCATAAACTGATATGAGGCAACAATCCTCAACAGATATCAATCTGTCAACATAAACAAGTGCATCAACCATGCACCAACCTGTGCCAAACAACCTGTGATCAACCTGTACCATAAACAAGTGCATCCAATCATGTAAAAATTATATACCAATCATGTGTTAAATAATCATAAACAATGACTCATCAATAAATACCAACATCATCAACTATACACCTCATGTATGTGCCAACTCATCAAATGCTTGTCTCAACCATGACTAGTTTTGGATTAGTCAACAACCCCAACTTGAAATAATCATAACTTTCTACCTGTAATGAATAAATATCTGAAACTGATATACAATGTTCTTCAATGTTTTTTGTGCAATTACTCTAGGTGGCACTACTTAGAACCTCTCAGAAAAGGCTTTATAGAAAAAATGGCATACCTTGCTGAAATTTGGCTTATTCTAGAGAGCGACCTTGTAGAGTGTGCCCCGCACAAAGTATTTTTTGAATTGATATGAAACTATAACACAACATACTATAGCCTATACCATAACTAACACATTTTGTCTCATTTAATTTGGATATGTTATGAATAAGTTATGATGTTTTTACCCGAAACACTTGTTTTTGACTAGTTTCAGGACTAGCCACAAACCCTATTTTCCATGGAGTGTAAATCCAAAAATACAACGACCCACAAGATGAATTTTTTACCAAATATACTTGGGTATTTTTTCTCAATGGAATAAAAATTTCACGGTCTGAGTCATTATGTAAAATAAGTTATAGCGAAAATGGTGAGATGACCTGTAAATAACATACCTTAGAAAAGATCATCAAAAGAATTTATCCTCCCTTCAATTCCGGCCCTGTTTTCTTCACCTTCCTTATAAAATTCAGATTAGATATCCTTGGTTACCTCAGTAACCTATAGATATTCAATATTCACAAGTGTTCCACACCAAAAATGGTCAAGAAGCTCTCACAAAAATCTCTCCATCAATACTCCAAAAGATATTCTCACAAGAAGCTCTCCATTGATCCACAAAAAGGATGATCTACAAGAGACCATTTCTATCTTATTTATACTTTCATCCTCTAGGTCAGTTAACCCATTTTTAGGTCACTTAACCCA
>ML782094.1:167052-221797 GCA_009831015.1 Picea engelmannii | reverse complement strand
AACCCATTTCTAGGTCACTTAACCTATTTTCCTTATTTTAGGGTTAACCACTTTCCATAAATAGAAATTTCTCCAATATTTTATCATTTAAATATTCCTTCTTGATTTTCTCATCTTACTTTATCATTTCTTGTTTTTTTTTTTTCACTTCTCTTTATTATTTAAATAATCCACCTTGACTTTGTCACCTTACTTTATCATTTAAATAATGATTTCTTCTTTTAGGTCACTTTGACTTCTTTGACCTTGGGGGCTTCAAGCCTTCATGTGGGGGTCTTTCATCTTCGTAAGGCCATAACTCTCATACCATGAAGAGTTATGTGACATTCCACATACTACCGGAAATGACATTGCAAGCACTATCCATCTAGGATAGTTTCACCAACAATTTCCTTGATCTTCATCTCATTATTCCACATACAAGCATGGGTCCTCCAACCATTCTTCTAGGATAACTCAATCCACACTGCGTCTTCCCGTGAGGGCTTTCACCATAAAGGGACCACTTTGGAGTTCATCCATTTGTGCACATTATCAATCATGATAAGACAATAATGAGAGCATGGGTCCTTCAACCATTCTTCTAGGATAACTCAATCTGCAAAGTGTCTTCCCATGAGGGATTTCACTATAAGGGGACCACTTTGGACTTCAACCATTTGTGCATCTTATCAATCATGATAAGACAATAATGAGTCATCTATACATTTTCCCAACAATGCATCATATACCAATGAAACCACATCGATCCATCTTCATCATGTATCAATGACAACTCATTGATCCATCTTCAGCATGTCAATGACAACTCATTGATCCATCTTCATCTATGCATTCTCATCAAGGACAATACATATTATATTACATCAATAATCAATCAATCCTTTGACATCAATCAACCAATCACTTGACATCAATCAATGACATCAATCAATCAAATCATTGGCATCAATGACAACATGATCCAACATAAATTAGATTTGGATGTCTTCTCAAGGCGTAAACTACCTTATTTTCTTTTATTTTTATGTGTTTTATCTCAAAATCATATTTTCTCAAGAAGGATAACCACCTTGCTTGTTGTGCATTGAGATTTTGTTCATAAAATAGGTACTTTAAGGAAATATTGTCTAACATTAATAGGAATTTCCTTCCTATCAAATAATGTCGCGACATATTTAATTCATGCATTATTTTTAATTCGCGACATCCTTATATGGGTATGTTATTTTTAGTATTGGAGCTGTTGTTAGGAGATGTTTCAATTTTTCAAAATTTTCTTAGCATTTTTCAAACCATATAATTTTTTTTCCTTTCTTTTGTAGGGATGTTATGGGATGAGAAATTTTTGAAAACCATTCAATAAACTTCCGATAATAACCTGTTATACCCATAAATGACTTGATGTCCAAAACATGATTTGGGATTGGGAAGTCCATAATGGATTTTATTTTCTCAGGGTCCAAAGATATCCCTTCTTTGGAAACTATGTGCCCTAAATATTGAATTTTATCGTTGTAAAAATAACATTTACCAAATTTAGCATCTAGTTTTTGTTCTCTCCATATTTGTAGAACTATTATTAACTATTCTTAATGCTCTTGTTCATTCTTTGAATATATTAGTATCTCATCGATAAAGAAAATTACAAATTTATCTAAGTATTTACTTAGGATAATATTCATTAGACACATGAATGAGGCTAGGAAAATTGTTAACCCAAAGGGTATCACTACAAACTCATAATGCCCATATCTTGTTCTAAAATATTTTTTGTATATATCTTCATCTTTAATTCTTACTTGATGATATTGTGCTTGTAAATAAATTTTTGAAAAGACTATTGCTCCACATACTTGATCAAATAGATCATTGATGCGGGGTAATAATTTTATTAAGTTGTCAATAGTCTATACATAGTCTTAAGGTTCCAACTTTCTTCCTGACAAATATTATCGGTTCTCCCCAAGGAGATACACTTGGTCGAATATACTTTTTTTATAACAATTCTTGAAGTTGATATTTCAGTTCATTAAGTTCCAAGATATTCATTTGATATGCGGCCTTTGAAGCTGACACTGCTCCTGGTAATGAGTCTGTGGAGAATTCTATCTCTCTCTTAGAAGGTAATCTAGGAATTTCTTGAAACACATCTTGAATTCTTGCAACATAGGGAGATTTTCTATATCCTTTTTGCTTTCTTGTTTTTCATTATCTATCACATGAACAACAAATACTTTTCATCCCTTATGAACACATCTTTTAATTTGTAGAGATGAGATCTCCCTAATACTAATGGTTCTTGGTATTCCTTTGATATTAATAATGTTACCATTGTAATATTACCTTATATTTTTCTAACCAGTCCATACTGATTAGTACATCATATGACCCTAGTTGCAAAATATTCAAATATGATTGAGTTTTAAAGACATTCATACTAATTTCATAGCCCTTGAAAAAGTTTGTATTTTCCTTTTTGTTCCTATAGCAAGTTGTAATAACCATGCCTTTTCAAAAATTTCCTTTCGTAACTTACAAATTTATACTATATTAGGTGAAACATAACTTAAACTAGCACCTAGATCAATCAAAATAGAAATTGGTTTATTATTCAACATACCTTCTACTTCCACCATGGAAGCTTGATGATCTTCTTGTCTGTTCTCAAAGGTTGCACTAATCTTTGGGGTACTCCTTGCTATTTCACAAGATGTAGTAGCTCCTCGAACCGTATGTATATTTTTGTTTTTCTTTCTATGAGGACAATCCTTGAAATAATGTGGTTCACCACACTTCCAAAATTTTACTCACTCTTTTTGGGTAGTTTCTTCATTACAAAAATTTGATGGTTTTGCATTTTTATTATGAGATGGGTTATAAGGCTTATTATTTATGTAGTTATTTCTTGTTGGAAGATTGGTTGTTGTCATTGATGTCAACCCTAGTCATGGGTTTTGGATCGCAAGATTGATAAAGGTATTTGGACATGAAGGACAATGCACATGCATATACAACACCCATGAATGGATAGTATACATCATGTTGTTTCCGGTGGTATGTGACATGTCACGTGGATCCTCATGGTTGAGGAGAAATGAATTTTTGAATATGAAAAAGTGAATTAAAGAAGGAAATACATGTAGGCCTTGAAGATAATTAAAGAAAAGAATTACAAAATAAGAAAGTGTCAGGTCGGCCCTAATGTTAAAATGAAGTGACATAAATGGTATAAATAAACATCATTATACATTCGTTTTGATACAGGTTGAATTTCAGGGGAAATAAGAAGTAAAGAAGGCCAGATTTCAAGGGAGGATGAAGTCTTTTGGTGATGGGTTCTAAGGTATGTTATTTTTCAGGTCCTCTTACCATTTTTTCTATAATTTTTTTTCTAGAATGATTCAAATGGTGAAATCACTATGGTGTTGAGAAGACATATCAAGGTACCTCTAGTAAAATGTTTAGATCTTTATTCTCTATAATTATGGAGATACACTCTGTGGAAGATAGGGTTTGTGACCAGTCTTGAAGCTATTCAATAAACAAGTGTTCCGGGTAAAAAAGTCATAAATTATTCATAGAGAATCCAAATGACATGGTACAAATTTCATTGGAAAGAGTACGAACTGTAGTTTCTTGTGTGTGAGTTTCAGAACTGGATGTTAAATATTGAGCGTGGGGCATTCTGTACAAGTTCAGTCTCTTGAATAGACCGGAATTGAATAAAGTCTACCATTCTTTCTATAACTTCTTTTTGGGGAGGATTCAAGGAGTGAAACTTGGAGAAGTTTCAGAGAATACATTGAGTAATATTATATACAGGATCAAAGTACTCTAAGAATTGAAGAATTTCATAAATTGAATAAGTCTCAGGAAGCATTATCAGTTTCTATGTGATGATTGGTTGATGGTGATGATTTAATGTAAAGTTTTATTATCTCTCATATATTTTTGGGTGGAAAGAAGGGGCAAGGATGGAGATTTAAAATCTCTCTTGATATTGGAGGATTGTATCTTCCTATTGGAGGTTTATCCCTCCCTTTACATTTGGAAGCTGTAGCTACCTTTGGAAGTCATTACTTCCCTTGAACAATAACTATTGATTATTTCTCATATATTGTGCATGGTGTATTGTGGTGTATTGGTATAACTCTTATACTATTGTTCATTTCTCATTGGATATAGTTGAATGGTTTAAGTATAAGTTGAAAAAGGTTTTAAATTGTACTTGATACTGATTCACCCCCCTCTCAGTGTCAACAATTGGCATCAGAGCAGGTTACCTTCAGTACAGTTTAACCACTGGAAGGAAGATCCTAAGAAGAAATGGAAGACAAAATTCCAAATGGGATTCCACCATTTGATGGAAGCAATTTTGAACACTGGAGTAATAGAATGGAAACTTACTTGAAATATCTTGAGGAATATGTTTGGTTCTCAGTTGCTTTAGGATACAATGCTTTGAAGAAACCAAAGACTGCAACTCAGAAGGAAGCAAAAAGGAACAACAAATTGGAAATAGATACCATCCTAGATGGATTGACAGATTCAGTGAAATCCAAGGTGGGATCATGTGCATCATCAAAATAGCTTTGGGACAAGATACAAGACCTTTATGTAAGGGAAGACACAGAAGAAGAAGAAGAAGAAGAAGAAGAAGAAGTTGAAGCAAATGACAACATCTCAGATTTCAAAGAAGAAAATAGAGGTCAGTTCTTTTTCTTTAATTGTGAAGGAGTAGGTCATGTTTAATTTGAATGTCCTCATCCAAGGATTGAAAGAAATGACACCGAAGAAGAAAATTCCAATGAATAAGAAGAAAATTATGAAGAAAAAATTATTCAACAAGAAAATGAGAATCTTAAAAAATTGAAGCATGTTGAGATTGAAAATAGCAAGTTCAAAGACACACAAAGAAAACTAAGAAGTGAATTAGATAGTTGTGAAAAGACAATTGTAATCTTGAAGAAACAATTAGAAGACTTTGAGAAACTAAGAGAAGAAACCATTTCCTTGAAAACTCTACTCGAAGAAGAAAAATGAATAGGAGAATTAAGGACTGTCCAAATGAAGAAGAAAGAAGAAGATTGTGAGAAACTTGAACAAGAATTTGTCTCATTGAGGAAGAGCTTAAGAAACTCTCAAGTTCCAAATGGCTTAACACATCTTGGATGCATGGGTGAAACTTCATACAAAGAATATGCAAATACCAACAAGAAGTTTGAAGAAAGAGATACACAGATAGTTGATGAGAAGTGGACCAGGATACCAGAAAGAAGGAATGATTACAAAAGAGATGAATATCCAAGAAGACCTCCTACCTTCAGGAATCAAAGAAGCTTCAATCAGTATGAAGGAAACTACAAAAGAATAGATCATGAACCCAGATGGACTACATCACAAAGAAGCCCACTTACTCCAAGTTATCAAAATTTATTTCTTGGTCATTGTTATACTTGCAAAATTTTTGGACATAAGGCTGCAAAATCAATGAAAGGAACACATACACAAGAAACATGAATGGTGTAAATAGAAGATATGGAAATAATCATGGATTTCTCAACATAATTTATAATTCATTTTCCCCATTGATGGACAAAAACATTGCATGCTACAAATGTAATTATCTTGGTCACAAAGCATGAGATTGCAGATATATGAATGAAGATGTCCCTATGCCAACCACAATATGGAGAAGGAAATGGATTCCAAGCAATGAAGATTGTTGAATAGCATTGACCGTTGAAGAATGTAAAGAAGAAGATGAATGGTACATAGACAGTGGATGTTATTCACACATGACCGGGGATCAAGATAAATTCATCAGCTTGAAGAGAAAGGGTGGCAATGTTGCATTTGGAGATGACTCATCTGCCAAAATACTTGGAGAAGGTGTAGTAGAGCTTGGAATAAAAAATGTAAAAGTAAAGAATTTTCTATTATTTGAAGACTTGAATCATAATCTACTCAGTGTTAGTAAAATGTGTGATCAAGGATACACTCTTACGTTTGATTCCCGAAAATGTAAAATCAGAGAAAATAACTCTGGAAGATTGGTTGCAACTGCAACAAGAAGACCGAACAACATATACATCCTAGACATGAAGAAGAGAGAGAAGACAAAAGCCACACAAAAGGATTCTAAGGAAGAAAAATTTCCAAAGACCAAAAATAAGGATGAAGTATTATTGAGTGCCACATATTCAGGGGGAGCAACCCCAAAGAAGAGAGTTACATTTTTCCATTAAACTCAGGGGGAGAAGGCCTAACCTTTGCCATTGATGTCAAAGGGGGAGATAAATTGGGATCATGATGATAGGGGGAGCATGAGTGTTTCCATCAATGACAAAGGGGGAGATTGTTGGAAGATTGGTTGTTTTCATTGATGTCAACCCTAGTCATGGGTTTTGGACAACAAGATTGATAAAGGTATTTGGACATGAAGGAAAATGCACATGCATATACAACACCCATGAATGGATAGTATACATCACATTGTTTCTAGTGGTATGTGTAACGTCACGTGGATCCTCATGGTTGAGGAGAAATGAATTTTTCAAGATGACAAAGTGAATTAAAGAAGGAAGTACATGTAGGCCCTGAAGATAATTAAAGAAAAGAATTACAAAATAAGAAAGTGTTAGGTCGGCCCTAATGTTAAAATGAAGTGACAAAAATGGTATAAATAAAAATCATTATACATTCATTTTGATACAAGTTGAATTTAAGAGGAAATAAGAAGTAAAGAAGGCTGGATTTCAAGGGAGGATGAAATCTTTTGGTGAAGTGTTCTAAGGTATGCTATTTTCAGGTTATCTTACCATTTTTTCTATAAATTTTTTTCTAGAATGATTCAGATGGTGAAATTGCTATGGTATTGAGAAGACATATCAAGGCACCTCTGGTAAAATTTTTATCTCTTTATTTAGTATAATTATGGAGATACACTCTGTGGAAGATAGGGTTTGTGACCAGTCCTGAAGCTAGTCAATAAACATGTGTTCCAGGTAAAACAATCAAAATTTATTCATAGAGAATCCAAATGACATGGGAAAAATTTCATTGGAAAGAGCATGGACTTTAGTTTCTTGTGTGTGAGTTTCAAAATTGGATGTTAAATATTGAGCACGGGGCATTCTGTACAAGTTCAGTCTCCTGAATAGACCAAAGTTGAATAAAGTCTACCATTCTTTCTATAATTTTTTTTTGGGAGGATTCAAGGAATGAAACTTGGAGGAGTTTCAGAGAATACATTGAGTAATATTATATACAGGATCAGAGTACTCTAAGAATTGAAGAATTTCATAAATTGAAGAAGTCTTAGGAAGCATTATCAAGTTCTATGTGATGATTGGTTGATGATGATGATTTAATGTAAAGTTTTATTATCTCTCATATATTCTTGGGTGGAAGGAAGGGGAAAGGATGGAGAGTTCAAATCTCTCTTTATATTGGAAGATTGTATCTTCCTCTTGGAGGTTTATCCCTCCCTTTACATTTGGAAGCTGTAGCTACCTTTGGAAGTCATTACTTCCCTTGAACAATAACTATTGATTATTTTTCATATATTGTGCATGGTGTATTGGTGTAACTCTTATACTATTGTTCATTTCTCATTGGATATAGATGAATGGTTTAAGTATAAGTTGAAAAAGGTTTTAAATTGTACTTGATACTGATTCACCCCCCTCTCAGTATCAACATTTCTCTGGGGTCCTTTTGCAAAATTCTTATTTAAAAACTTTTATTCTTTTCTTTGTGGATCAAACCTTTCCACCTTATTTTCCTTCCAATTTTTAGTATTTTCATTTTTGTTTTTATATTGTTCAAAACCTAATTTATCCTTAAGCATAGCTTCTTCTAATGTCTTGGGATTGTCAAATTCAATCCTGTCCTTATATGAGGTAGGTAGGCAACTCAAGAAGCATTGTATCTTTGGTTTTTTATCCACAATATATTGTACATAGCGTAATAAGATTAAAAAATTACTACAGAAATCCTTCATGGTTAAATTTCCCAATTTTAGTTCATAAAATTATTTATCTTTACTTTCATAGTATTTTTATGATAGATATTGTTTCTTAAAATATCTCTTAAAAGTTTTCCAAGTGATATTACGTACCTTAATATTCTTTACCATTTTTATATCTTGCCACTAGATATCTATCTTCTCAGTCATATTATAGATAGCCATTCTTTCTTTAAGTTCACTTGAATAATGATATATATGAAACTATTTTTGCATCCCCGAAAGCCAAGATTCTGCCTCTTCTCCAGTCTCAATCTCACCATTAAATATTGAAGGTTTTATCTTTTTGAATTCTCCCATGATTTCCTCATGGTTCTTATGTTTCTTTTTAGTTATTTGTTCCAATTTGACACTGTCTTCACTTGAAGTTTCAATTTTGTTAAATACAGATTTTTTTCTATGGTTAAATGTTTTCAAATTTCCTAGACTTCTTCTTGTGTAGATTAGTTTTTGAATTACTAGAAAATTGACCTTTATTCTTACTATAATTATGATTACATAACTTGTCCAACAATATTGAATTAATTTCTTTTTGTGGTGTATTTATAATTAATTCGTTATCTGCTTTAATAGTTTTTATTTCATCTCTTAGACCCTGTACAGTCTGAATTAATTCCAAATGTATGTTATCCATGCTTTCATTAAAATTAAACCATATATTTCCTTCATCGATATTTCCTTGTTTAGGATTTTTTGGTTCATTTTGATGTGACCCTTCTTCAGGTAGAATAGGTACTTCTGTCATCCTTCCTACAAATCACAATCTTCTTCCTAGTGGTAAGAAGAAATATAAAAATAGTAAATTAGTCTTCGTAGTGGAGCTCATTAGGCCGAGTATTGTTCCTAAAGATTTGATACCATTTTGTCACACACCCATTTTTTTTTCTTTATATATGCCATAACATTAATAGGAACAATATTTCATTATTAAAATCTTATTATCATTACCACTCCTACTCTTGAAGAATTCTATCTTAAAATGTACCAAGTACTTACAATCCTACTGCATAGTCTTAGTGTCATAAATTAAAAACTACGTTACAATTCTTGGTGATGGATTAAATATTTGTTTGAAACTCTTATTTATACATTTGTGTTAAGGGCCTTCGTAAGTGGCCCTAAGGGATACCCTTGTCACGACCTTTGTTATAGAAACACAAATTGGTGGTTTGATAACATTATACACACTTGAAACTTAACCTGAACCTCTGGTTATCGAACAACATAAGTGACAAACTATTAATCATATATATTATTATGCTTGTTTGGTCAACACTAATCATGCTTGGGGATAATCAAGAAGGGGTGGTTGACAGCTAATAATTTTTTTTTTGAATGTACCCTGTGCTCATAATAACATATGTTCCTTTTTCACTCATGGAAGTGCTAGTGGAAAAAGATCCCCTTTAACTACACTAGGGTTAAAGATGTAGACATAGCGAATAACTATCTAAAATTAAATAGATTCTCTATTCTACCCCAAACACACCAAACCTAATGTAAAGAAAGAAAATAAGAGAAGAGATCGGGTAAATATACCTTTGATCCCATGTCTGGTGATGATCTCCTCAATCTTGGTAGGTCCAATGACTGCACGTCTCCTCCCAAGGCTGACCTACATCCAAATATAGGCAAACAAATACTACAAGCATGGTATTCTATTCATGAGTTAAGGTTAGATATTAAATGCTAAGTATAAATCAATGGAAACAAACAAAGCATTATCATTTGGGACAGGAAATTGTGATTCTTTTATTTATGATACAAAGATTACAACTTACAATCTGTGTCAGCCACCATTCCGCGAACCTGATTCATGCTTCTCTTTACCATGCTCCAAGTGCACCTTGAATGGACTTCTTCTCTCAACCTTCTGATCACCTTAATGGAAGGGAAAGGGTTGAATGGAGGAAGAAGGAGATGATGCGAAAATGATGAGGAAATATCTCACAAAAGACATCAAAATCTTGGGCAAGGAGGGGAAGTGAAATTGGGAAGAGTTTCACTGCTCTTATGCTTGGATGTGAAATTAGACCCCAACACTTCATTTTATATGAAAAAAGGATGGTTATTCGGTTGGGTGATGGGCTGTAATAGGTGGATTAATTTGGAAACTTCCAATAGCCCGTGAATTTCAACGAATTCCTTGCAACTTTTTAATTTTTGCAACATTAGCAAGCATACGCGGGTTGTAATGGTGCACAAATCATATGTACACTAGCTGTAGTAGTGAAGAAAGCGTATGTATGAAGGATGTAATTGTGCAAGACGTGTACATCTTCTAAAAAAATGTTTTTTAAGAAGAACTTCTCCGTAGTGATTTGGAAAAATATGCAAGTAAGAGGGCCAAGGCCATGTATGCATGAGTAGGGAATTTTAGGGATATAACATATGCCCCCTAATGTGTGATTTCATAAGAGAAACTTATGGGTGAAAGACATTACAATATCTTCACCAATGTATGAAATCAAGTGAGCCCGAGGCTAGAGTTCGGGAGGTGCCATCCACAAAAGAACAATTATCTCTTAGGCGGTCATACCCATGCTGAGGATGAAATAAATCATGGTTTCCAATCAAATACACTACATATCCATGTCATATAACTATATAAAGTGTAGCCACGAGAAAGACACATCGGATATACATCTCAAAATCATTCGAAGATATACAAGTATAGTATCCATATTCAATAAGCTAGTGACACCTGATGGCCAGAGATGAAGACTTCATAGCTCGAGAAACAACTTCAAGATATTCAAAAATCAGGTAGGAGTACAATGTGAGTGTATAAATCACTACCTTGAGGCCTTTTATGGCTCGTCAGGAAAATACATGAGGATATCAATGATCAGGCAGAGAACTTCATCGATTTTGACTCTGGACTTGAATGGACTCTAAGGATGGCCGACTCATGAAGGTCAATAGACAAACTGTAGAAAGGCCAATGTAGGTTGAGTGAAACTTCCCTTGGACAAAAGCACAAAATATGATCAAACTCAGAAAGAATGACATTGACATAAGTTCACGATGCAGGAGACAACGCAAACTCTCTATGTGTTTGGAAGTGTAACCAAACGAAGGAGGACACAACTCTATGTAGTGAGAAAATATTCCTAAGGTCATACTAGATCCCAATGCTTGGCGAAAAAATAGAAGGATGTGGTTTGTCCAAGGGAGACTCTCTGTGTTGTTGAAAAAATAATATATATTTCTCATCCCCTCTTTTTGGAATATTTGATTTTTTTTTTTGTCTTTTTCAATTTTTTAAGAGCTTAAAAAAAGAATAAAAGAATGTTACGTTACAAAGGAGGAAGGAGTGTCATAGGCAAGCATACTAGTTCCAAGTGCAAGGAAAATAGTAATTCTCAGAGAAAGGAGACATGTGTAGGAAAATGACACGAGGGGAAAATTCCTCTGTGGGTCAAGGTGTTAGGTCGCAGAGGCAAGAAGTGATATAAGGCTTTCTTATAAGGCATGCTTGAAAGGTTCAATTGAGAGCAATATGGATTCTACATTAGGCCAAATATGGAGAGATGAAAATGAGATTAAACAAGACACAATGAGAGCCCCTTCCATGTAACTTTAACGAGCCTAGAGAAGGGAATATTGGTATTTTTTTCACATTTAGAGAGTCTGAAAAAATGTAAAAGAAGACTCTAGGGAGTACCTTTTCCGGAGATAGTCTAGTTGGTTCAAAAAAGGGTTAAAATTGCACCGAAATATGTCTATTCAAAACCATTTTAATGAGTGTGACAAAGATAAGATCACTCGATGATATTTTCAATTTTAAGGAGTCTGAAAAGAGATTAACTATGGACTCACAACCTTTTTCTAATTTTAGTCTCCTTATCCCGAAAAAGTATAAAAGTTACTGAGGAGAACTCTCCCAGTGAGATGAATATCCCAAGGCATACCTTTTTCCGCTATAATCTACAGGCTGGAAAAAGGGTTAAACTCATGCCAGTAGATATTCTTCTGGAACAATTTAATGAGTGTTAAGGAACAAGGTAACTCGACGATCTTTTCAATTTTAGGGAGTTTGAAAAGAGCTTAACTATGGACTCCATGGGGGTTCCTTTTTTGTAAGTAATCTCCAAGGCCCTAAAAAGGAGATAAACCACAACCAAGGAGAATGTTCATTTTTCAAAGATTTAGTCCCTCATGCCTAAAAAAGGGTTGAAATTATGCCTAAGAATACTCTTCTAGTGAACCGAAGTTCCTAGATCATACCTTTGTTCATGAAATTAGCCATCCAAACTAAAAAATGGGTAAACTACCACCAGATAGATGTGCCTTCAAATTTGAGTTTGGCAAGCATGAAGGGGAACAAGATCGCTCAAAAATATTTTCATTTTTAGAGAGTCTGAAAAGGGCTTAAAGAAGACTCCTGGGGGATACTTTTCTTAGTTAATCTAGAAAAGATCGAAAAGAATAAATACAGTCTCGTCGAATGTTTCTTTCTAATTTTAAAGCGAGCTTGAAAGACAACAAAGCGTGCTCATTTGGGAGTCTCAAGGGTGAGGCTAAGAATGATGGTGCATCAGACAAATGAGGCTTCATAATCATGACAGGACTAGCAAGGACTCCCGAGCCTAGAGTCATTACTAACAACATGGATGCCAAAATGCATGAAGGATCTACCTAGGGCATCCATGTAAAGGTAGGTTCTACCACCTAATTACGACACTTCTAGAGAAGAAATGAAGGTTTTGTGTCACACTTCGGTGGGATCGATACTAGGGCAAAGAGGAAAAGACAATAAGATGCAAAAAGTGGAGAAGAAATCCTAACTTATACGTAAAAAGATGGAAAAAATGAATTTTACCAAAGGGTATTAAAAAGTGACCCATCCCTAAAATATATAACCAAAACAAAAGGAAAATAGTATTGGAATGCCCAACAAGAAACTTAGAATCAGAATCAAGTGATCACCAAGCCAGGAAAAATGACAAAGGGGGTCAAAAAGTGGCAAAAAAGGCAAAAAACGTCTATAAATAGAAGTTGACAACTTATTTTTACCATTGCAATTCGAAAATTAACCAAAAGGAGAAAAAACCCCTTTGCTAAAAGAGTTGATTTTGGGAGCTTCAATGGACGAAACGAACTTCTACTTGGACCAAGTAAGTGCAAAGTCATCCCTCTTTCATTTCTATATTTCATTTATGCATTTATTTTAGTATTTGAGCGGGTGTTCTCTCCTAAACAAAGTGGCCCTTCATGTACACGGGCTATCCAAGTACATCCCACATATGTAATCGGGAAGAAAACAATTTACCTGTGTACATACATGACTGTGGCCAATAAAACCCATGTACACCTTTGCAAACTTGGAAAAAATAAAAATGCAAGTACTAAAATTCCTCCATTTTTCCATGGAACAGGATCTATGTCCAATGGAGGGAGAGGTATCACGATGACATTGATATTTTGGTTGAAGAGGACCCTACATCCATCACCACACTAAAACCATGTGGGCTATGGAAGTTCTTCCAATGTCCGTTTACGAGGGAACAACCTAGATTACTCAATTCTCTTGTAGATTATTAGCACCCGGATGTAGAGGAATTCATGCTAGAGGGTCAACCGCTGATCCCCACAGAAGAGGAAATTTACTTCTTGACTGGCCTCTCGAGGAGAGGGGAGCTAGTCAATCTGAGGAAATTTCCCTCTTGGCCTTTCAACATTAAGGATTATATCTGGATGTACTGTGAGGATGACACTGAGAAGGTATGTTCTTAGGTGTTGATGCACACGATCACCAGTTTTTATCTGCGAGTGATATTGTTGCTAATTGGGCTGATTAACGGATCTGCAACCCTACATCAGGCCTCCTAGGAACACATGCACTATTCCATTAAGTGTCATGAGGCACATATTTTTTATTGGAGCACGATCATGATGATGTTAATGAATAGACAATTGAAATAGTGTCGGTGGTCTACCGACAAGAACTTCGGATTCAATACGATTCTATGTTCCTTTTTGTTTGAGAGGGTACCCAGTCTTAGTCCCAGAGAGATGGTACGGGGCCATGTGGTCAACATTGCTGCCATGATAGGGTGGAGGGAGGACCATAGAGGCCTTTGATGACAAGTTATTCAACTAGTGGGTACGACAGATTCTGACGATCAAGGACCACCCTTATGCCGAGATCAAATTCTCCAGAGATCCAGACATGCCTGTGCCTCTCGGAGAGGAGTGAGGTGAGATAGGTAATTTTTTTTTTTAATTTTATTTAATTTTTAATTTTTTTTATATATATATCATTTTTTATATGTGTATAGAGTACTGAATCTTGTGTGTTTTCTATGTACATATGTGGGACCAGTGCGCCCAACAGATTTCGTGAGGACTCAACAACGTCCTCGACCAGAGGTAGGACCAAAAACAGTCAGAGGACCAACAATCATAGGGGTACCTCCAACTAGAGAGGCTGAGAGAGTTTTGAGACGAGTGGAGCACAACCTCCTGTGCTCACTCGCACTGTACCCATCACTGAGATCGAGGATCTCCTATCGTCTATGCAGCCTCATGTAGTAGGGGTGACAAACATGGGTCCAACTATTCTGGCATTTGGCCAACGCCATTGTGAATTCTGGGAGGGCCCATAGGACCTGTGCTTAGATAGGATAGACCTTTGATGTGATGAGGAAACCTTTTTTGCATGTATTTTTGATGGCATAAGCCCAACGATGTATATTGAACACTATTTTTCGAGGCATTCATGCCCACCTATGTACTCATGACACTTTTGATATATATATATATATATATATATATACATATTTTTTTTCTTATGGACTACATATTTTTTAAATGTATGTACATGTGTATGTGTGTGATTTTCTTTTTATATGTGTGCAACATGCCAATCTAATATTTGATTAGACAGAGTATCTGTCATATGATTAAATATCCTAGGAACATGGATATATGTAATGTAATCAAAAGAAAGTTCTAAGAGACATACCCTAAGGAAACTTTGATGCAAAGTGAGATCATAAGCACGGTAAACTCTATTTAACTGGGACACAACCAACTGAGCATCTAGATAGACCTAGAGGTGAGAAATTCCATGTGACAAAGCGTCAGGAAGAAATTATATCACTGCACTATACCCAACAACATTGTTTGTAGCATTTCCTAGACAAATACCTCTGGAAGATAGCAACTCGCCTCCAGGTGTGAAAATCACCCAAGCTGCAGAATCATGTCTCTAAGTGTGTCGACTAGCTTGATTCGTGAACCCAAAACACACCTTTGATTCACTTGACATCTACCACAGTGAAAAATAAGACATAACTAACTACACTTCCAAAAAACAATAAAGAAAAAAATGTATAAGAAGCTATACATATGTACTGAAGTCACCCAGGTGATCAACCTAAGAGTAATAATTCTTGAGGTAGAGCCCGTTTCTAGGCTCTACCAAACCATTTCCTTAAAACAAAACTAGATAATAAGCACCTTTATTCAATACCTCTTTCACAATAAACGGTCTGGACCACATGGGTTTGAATTCTCCTGCCCCCAAGGGATCTTTGTCTTGATCATAGACCAAGACAATATCACCTTCAGAGAAAATATGAGGATGAACAAACCAATCATACTGACACTTGAATCATTGCTTATGAGACTCATTAGCTGAGGATGCATCATGAAGCTGCTCGAGATATAGTAGGCATTCCTCAAGCGGTGAAGTGTCCGACAGTAATTCCACTGCCAAATTTAAAGAAGAATCTGACACTCAATAGGTAAGAATGATTCCATCTTGTATACGAGTTGAAAAGGTGGAAAACCAGTGGAAGTCTTCACAAACATTCGGTAGGCCCACAACACTGAGTACAACATCAAATGCCAACTTTTCTTAGAAGAATTGATTGTCTTCTGAAGAATAGTCTTGAGAGACTTATTCACAAATTCAACCTGACCATTCACTTATGGATAATAAGGCAACAAATTTTCTTGCCTGAACCCGAGCTTTGATGTTAACTCAGTCATCATTTTGTTTTGGAAGTGAATTCCATGGTCAGTGAAAATCTCCTTTGGGATGCCGAACCTTTCTACTATCTCATTAAAAATGAAAAGAGTCATTGTTTTTCCATCATTGTTAAACATTGGCATTGATTCAACCCACTTTGTGAATTAGTCTAACGCTACAATGATGTCACGATTCCCCCTGGATGAAGCCGAGCGACATGTAGTGAAATCAATCCCCCACTTGGTGAAAGGAAAAATAACGATGAAAGGAAACATGGGAGAAGGATGTGCCCACATATTCCAACAGAATATCTGACATGGGTGGCACTTCTTGACTACCTCAACACAATCCTTGATTAATGAGGGCCAGAAGTAACCTGTACGTAGAATATTTTGAGTTGTTTCCAAACCAGAAAAATGACTGCCACATACTCTAGTGTGACAATCATTCAAAATGATTTCTGCTTCTTCATGGACAAGGCATCGACGAAGAATGCAATCCATGCCTCGACAATACAAAGTGTCATCGAGTATAATATAGTTTTGTGCCCGATGGAGAATTCATCGACGCTCATCATGGGAAGAAGAAGCGGGGTACTTCAAAGTCTGGATATAGACTAGTATATCTCCATACTAGGGGTCCAAAGATGCAATTAGAAAAATATCTCCCTTGATAGGCGATTCTTTGGGCATGATATCACTAGAATCAACCGGAAGTTCCGAAATGAGTTCGGAGAAGACAAATGAATTTTTGGATTTCGCAAAAACAAAATCCAAGTCAAACTCCTGGAGGATTACAATCCATCTACTGATATTTTTGTTGATGACCCATCATGTTAACATGTATTGAAAAGGTTTCACAACGATAATGACAATGGTATTACGAAGAAAAATGTAGTGAAAAAATCGTTGGACAACATGAACTTCCACTAAAGCAAGATTCTCAACGTGAGAATAATTGAGTTCCGGCCCAGCCAGACCTTGGATAAGGCAATATATAATGTGCTCTTTGAGTATATCATCTTCTTGAACCAAGACCATGTCGATGGTCAACTCTACATCATCCAAGCACAAGAAGAAATCTTTATTATAATCGAGAGGCTGAAGCAGAGGGGAAGACATCAAGGAGCATTTCAATGCTTCAAAGGAGCGTTGAGCAGCTTCATCCCAATAGAATGGGACTCCCTTTTTCAAGAGACACATAAACCCTTTAGTGATCTTATTGTAATTCATGAAAAAATTCCAAAGAAAGTTTGCTTTCCCTTTAAGATCTAAAGCTAGGGTATCATTCACAGGGGAGACAATTGAACTATTGCCTCAACCTTAAGAGGATCGACCATGATCCCTGTTTTTGAAAAAATAAAACCTAAGAGACGACCTAACGTCATGCAAAAAATTCACTTGTTAGGATTCAAGTAAATCCGATAGTAGAAAGATCATTCAAAGATTAGTTGAAGATGAGTGGGATGATCAGATCTCTTGTGAGAGCATGATGCTAGATCATCAAGATATGCCTCGACTATGTGTCTAAGGTTGTGAAAATAAAATGAAATGGCTTGTTGAAAGGTGTCTCCATAATTGTTTAGGTTAAAAGGCATCTTACGATACGCAAATGTTCCACAAGGACAAATAAAAGTTGTTTTATGTTGGTCCTCGGGTTTGATTTGAATCTGATTGTATCCCAAGAAACCATCTATCAATGAAAATACCTTGCAACCTGCGCATTCATCGACAATTTGATCAATGAATGGGGTGGGAAAGTTGTCTTTCAGACATGCCTTATGCAAATCAAGGAATTCCATGCACATGGGAATCGTACCTTGTTTCTTGCTAACCAAAACTAAGTTTGACACACATTCCGTCAACTATATGGGGTAGATAAAACCAACTTTGAGAAGTTTTTCTACTTCTGCCTTAATTGATGCCTCTTTTTGAGGATTTACCAGACAAAGCTTATGTTAGACCATTTTGGCATCATGATAAGTCATAATTTCATGCTCGACAATTTGTGGGCCAATGCCTGGAATTTCCTCATAAGACTAGGCAAAAACGTCACAGAATTCCTTGAATAACTCAGTGTAAGTTAAAATCTCTTTAGGGGAGCAGTCCGCTCTGAGAGAAAAATCTCCACAATTCCAAGGGTTTTGGAGATATCAACTGGAATCGTTGTAGCTATACTTTCCATGTTACCCTTAGCATAAACTATGTGCATAGCCATAGGATTGATAGGACAAGAACTATGCCCATTCACAGTCGAAACAAATTCTCACACATCTATTATCCTTAATTCGAGAAGGAAGTAAGATATATGATGAAGATCATCCCAAGGTCTGTCGGGACCAGTCAATGCCTCAAGAATCACCTCGTTAGAGGGAAATATCAGGTCTAAAGGATATTGAGTGGTAAGAGAACCTTGAGCCCAAATAGGCTCAAGAACTGGATCTAACTCCTGTGGGGGAGTCAAATCGGGGTTGGCCGAAGTTTGCTGGACAATGTTGTATGCAACCTAAGTCACGGACAAGGAAATGGCCATGCCATAATTCCCTGTCCTTTCCATTGAGGTCAATGGGGAAGGTAGAGTCCATAGATCGTTAAAGTAGCTCGTTCAAAATGACGACACTTGTAGAATTGCAGCCCTAGGCTGTGTTAGTGCCATCATTTTTTCAGTTAGAGTCGGTCTTAGTTGATTTAGAGTTTATGTGTCAAAGCATGTGAGGTCAGGTACCAAAGATAAAATGGGTCGAAGTCAGCAAGTGGTCGATTGGCCCTTGGATTCTGGAAGGGATGTCAGAACCAAAACATGTGTAAGGGATAAAGGTATTTTCCCAAAGATTCAGGTCCTATTAGAGAATAAGGTATTACGTGCCTAAAGTCAAGGAAAGTGGTTAAATATAAGTCACTTTGGAGAATGAAGTGATCATCATCATCTCATTATGAAGCCGGAGAGAATGAAAAATCACGAGCTTGTATCACATATTCCCTAGCACTCTTATCAGCTGTACTTCGCACACTCCGAAGTGTACCCATTGTGCGGATGCACTGCAAAAATATCCAGGCTCACTCTGAAACATCCAGTCTCCATGAATTCAGTGTCCCCCAGCACGTTCCCATCTCTGTCCCACCCGATTGTAAATTTTGAGTGCTCTACTTGCATTCTAATCATCAGTCAAGTCTATGGATCACCTGTAATTTTTCTCACAGACCCAGGTCAATTGAGATTACCACCTTTAGTCCACAAAAAATCCATTGCGCGTAGGACCAATATGCATTGTGCCATGATGACATCCCAGAGCATAAGAAAAGGTGCGCGAAGTGGTAGGAATGTTGGGCATGAGCCTCAAAGCTTGATGTTTATCAATGAAGATCTGGAGGCTAGGACGTCTTTTGAGCAGGTTGGATGCATTTCCTTTTGTATAAAAATCCGAGGTTTCAACACAAAACTAGCAGAGTAGTTTGCACTCAGTTTCGATGGGTCTCACGTGGTAATTTCATGTGTTGCTTTCCAAGTGAGAGAGTAAACTCTGTCAGCCACAACAAATATCCTTTCACGTGGTGAGAGGTGGTTTAAAGGCATGCCTTTGGAAACACAGTGTTACAAAGACTTCATCAAGCAATACTGCTTAGGTGGGAAGGTTGAAACAAGTGTTCCAAGAAGATATTTGCAGGGGCCTTTTCAAAAAATCATGGAGGTGATTAAGAAATATTTCACCCATGAAGGAAGTTTTGACAGAATATATTCACACCACATTAGATTTTTGATGCACTTCATAGGGAGGAGATCATTAAATCTTCCCTTTTTCTTACACCAAAGCCTTCGATAAATGGCACACAACGCCCAAGCTGAAACAACCCAGCTAAAGAGGAAAATATAACACGTCGCACTAATTAAATTGTTGTTGGTTGAGGAGTTAGGGAGATTGGGAAATAATTGGGATTTTCTACTTGTAGCAGACAACCCCAAGGATCCAAAAGAAGATATTTTTCTACCCACGGAAATGGTAAAACCGTGCCACGTAGACACTGAAGCAGGAAGAGATGCAGAGGAAGGAAGGACATTGGAAGCCTTGTCCCCCCAACAAAAAATACCCTAGAGGAGGGGAAAGACAAGGAAAAACAAGGAGGTCGGTGAGACCCAAGTCCCGAGCATGTCGCATGCAAAATCAGTCATCGAAGAGTTACTCATGCATGCTATTTAGGTGGAGCCCATCGAAGGCACAAATCGAGAAATCTAGGGAAGAAGGACGAGGAAAAACACCAAAAGTGTAGATTTTTGTGAGTTGTCATAGCAGCTGAAGTAAGCACAACTCACTATTTTTGATCTATACTAGGAAAACAAAGAGTTGAGACAACAGTTAGAAACAAATACCCTAGAAGTATCAGCATCACAAGGTCATGAGGGAAACATGAGTTGGCTAAAGAGACAACTCAAAGAAGCGCAAGATATGATTATACAACTGCAAGAAACATAGAGGGCATCAGAGGAAAGGAATGTGAAACACTTCAGGGAATGTGAATCGACCATGAAGAAAGTCTACGTGGCTCTAGACGGAGCACAAAAGAAGCTGAAAGGGAATGCGGTTCTACAAAGGCAGGTGATGAAACTGAAAAGGAGAAACTGGACTCTCAGGAGAAAGCTTTGAGAATAGAAACTAAAAATGAGACCAGATACATGATTGATTGACCCCATTTTTGTCTCCTCAGACATAGCGCAGACTTAGACTTTGACAGATACCCACACATAAAACATATGACGCATAGCGATGGAATATCATGATGAAAGATAGGTGTACGTTAGATGTGTGAAAGTTTGAAGAAGAGGCATTGTTCCCTAGCTAAGTTCATCATTATGGAAGCACCTGCAATGATCTGCATCCACCCTCCATAAGCACGCACTAACGAACGATCGCGCGACAAAGTTCACAACCATTACAATATGTGGCAGGATTCTGAAAGAACACTTGACCATCCAGATGCCCCATCAGAGGGAAGAATCGACACATCATTTTCTAATGACAATATCTTGTTTATGAATGAAACGTTGTGGAAAATAGGCACGACTATGATGCTGTCGATTTTAGCTAGTTCTATTTTTAGCAAAGGGTCATTCAAAGAGTCATCTGATAGAGTGTAGCTGAAAACTAATTTCTATGGATGGTAGTTAGAACACAGGGTACCCAAAGAGGCACACCTTTGTCTATATATTATATCTTTTTAATGTAAGCAGGGTTGGTTGGAAAAATAGTGTAGACAATGACTATTGATTGTAGTTTTTGATCCGATTGAAACTTAATGAAAAAGTCTTGAAACTTTGATGAAAAGATTCTAACGGTGGCAGTTTGATATATTGTATTCTTTCTTTGCGTATGTGCTTTCTTGTGTTCTTTATATTCATATCTATAATCTATGTCTGAATCAAAACGTATTTTCAAATCTAGAATTCACTGCGTAGTGCTCTAGATTCACGCCATTTAGAAAAACCTTATTTCTTGTAAATTAACTCTGAATTCATCCCTAGCAGTGCTCCGAGTTGCTTCATGTGTTTTTCTCTCACCACACACAACGATTTTTAACTGAAGAATGTTGCTCATTTAGCCTTTATCCTCTTGAATTCATTCACTGAGTCATTCGTTCTTGTTGTTTCCTTAAATCGACTCCATAGCCCAAGGTCTTACTTTGTTTCACCAATAAAACCATAAATATTGTTTAAAAGTGTTAAATATAGCCCAAATTTTAAAGTATATCCTGTACAGAGATGAAGTCTCAAGAGAGATCCCTCTCTAGGCCTGAAAGGCTAGTTTCGGGCCTCAAATTCGGTTTGTAGATTGCCTCTGTCATTCGTTTCCTCATCCGAACAAAGTTTACAGAGTGATAACATTCTGGTGTCGTTGCCTGTGATAGAATTGAATAAATTTTCCTTGGGAGAACAAATGAAGATATATTTTTGACCCCTGAGGGTAACAGTTGGGAAACCATCTATATTGGATGAATACCTTTACCCTGGCGAATCCAGTGAAAAATACCAGTGCCACGTAGTAGCGCCATACAAAAAACCTAGCTTTGAAGACCATTTATACCAGAGCCAATCCTGAACCCAACTTTGTAGAGCCTTTGTATGATCCCAAGATACTTCTACGCAGGGTAAGGGAGCATGCGCAAGACCCATTCTATTACTTAGAAATAAATCTATCCTTTCCCAAGGACGGGGCTCAAACCATTGATGACCTCGAGTTTGATGCTTTGTTCGAATAGACTTTGTTGAGGTCTAAATCAGAAACCAACTTGGACCATATAGTTTTTGACGAGGAAAGGTTTTGATCTCTAATATAATCCCGCAAGCTGAAAAATCCCATTCATAACATCCCCCAAATCCTGAACACCCCTAGAGAAATGGCTGTCAGGTTCACCCCCGTTTTTCTACCTTCCCAACTGCTTGATTTTCCATAAAACTACAACCAGAGAATCAAGCTATATGATGCTAAATGAAATGTTTTAGTACAAAAGCATCTGAACTGGTTCAACGATTTTGTTGACCTAGAAGAGGTAGACTATGCAAAATCAAAAATGAGGTTGTTCATGCAGAGTTTGTCAGGGGAGGTGAGAAAGTGGTTCAAATCCCTCCTAGAAGCCATCATTCAAGACTTCGCTACATTTTAAATGTCTTTCATTACTATATGGGGAGACAAAAAGAATCCTTTGCATCTGCTGACACAATATTAAAATATGAAAAGTGTTGGGTATGTGTTATATTCTTTGCATGTGTGTGTGTGGGCACGTCAGATATGACAACTGCATCTGATGATCCCTTTAGTAGTGTTGTTTGTGTCGTGTGCACTGGGTGATTTCCCAGGGGGGGGCATGTATGCCCCCCTTTGGTTACACGCAATGTTTAGCAACGGGTGGTAGCCTGGGGCTGATGGGGTTCGGGACAATGCCCCATTTTGTTTTTTTGGGCGATTTTTGCTATTTTCAGCAGTTTACTAAAAATAATCTCGGTTTTAGGGATTAGGGTTTTGGTATCTATGGAATACCTAAAAACATTGTATATATTGTATAGTGAATGGTGAAAATTGACATAATGAATATAAGAAAGGTTTTCCCGATTGAGGGTTTCTGGTATAAAATATCTGTGTACTTTGTGTATGAGCCATTGATTAAATTCTGTTTTTCTTAAGAATCTATGTGCATTGCTTTACTTCATAGGTTTAAAACTTACATGTGGTATCAGATCTCATTTTTGGCTTCATAGGGACGCCTTTGTTGTTGAGGGTTTGGTTCGATCTTGATAGATCAAGTTTATCTTGGGTCTGTGATAAACCTGGGTTTAGTGGGAGATTTTGCAGTGGGGATTCGAGTACAGAAAGAGGAATGGCGAGCTCTTCTAGAATAGAGATAGAGAAGTTCAACGGTAAAAACTTTGAGCTATGGAAGCTCAATATGGAGGACCTTCTTATAGACAAAGAACAATGGATCACTGTGGATCCTGGTACACAACCTACTGATACACCAGCTATGAGCACACAAACTACTGGTACATAGCCTAATGGTACACCATCTACGAGCACACAGACTACTGGTACACAACCTACTAGTACACAAACTACGAGTACACCACCTACTGGTATGTCAAAGGAAGATTGGGAGAAGCTGGACAGAAGAGAAAGGAGTACTATTCGACTCTGCCTAGCAGGTTCAGTGTTGTTGAATGTATCAAGAGAATCTATAGCCAAGGAACTATGGGACAAGTTGGGAACTTGTATCAATCAAAGTCCCTGGTAAACAAGTTGTTTCTTCGAAATAAGCTGTATCATCTTAGGATGGAAGATGGAGATTCTATGATAGAACATGTAAATGCCTTTAATACTTTGGTAAGTCAACTTCGCTCTATTAATATTATGATTGCAGAAGAATATAAGTGTATTAGTTTGTTATTTTATTTTCCAGACTCTTGGGATAATCTGGTTGTAGCAATAGGTAGTACCACTCACCCTACATTGAAGTATGAGGATGTAGTTACATCCTTGTTATCTAAAGAGATGAGGTGAAAAATCATGGATGGTCACAACACATATGCTTTATTTGTAAGAGGGAGTACCCAAGATAGGAACCCTGGTATGACTTCAGGGTGGAGATCTAAATCTACAGGTAGATCTAAGTCTCTAGGAAAATCTTTGAGGAAATGTTGGAAGTGTGGTAAAACATGGCATTATAAGAAAGATTGCAAGTCTAAGAAGGTTGAAAAACCAAAGGGATTTGATAGTACCTCTTCCACAGAGGAAAAAACCTCCACTGAATAAGGAGGTGATGTTTACCTGTCATCTACAAGTACACATGTAGACTGTGATGTATGGTTGATAGACTCAGGTGCGTTGTAATGTACCTCAAAAACTGTCACAATTTTTTTTTTTTTTTGTACAATTATCCTTGCATAGTTTCGAGATTCAAGCAATTAAGTCTTCTGTTATAAAGCTCGAGTCTGAAAGTTTGTTAGAGACCTTACTGTCGTTGATTGTCTTTACTATGCAACTTAAAACTTCCTACCCATTGATACAACAAGTGTATACTCCTCCCTTCAATGTCATTTAACGTCTTGTAAAAATTACCAATATTTTCTTATTTGATGATGTCTATAACACCAACATAGATTTAACTATACGAGCGACTTGTAAACAGGTCTATTACTTCCATACCTCTAATCGGGAGGAATATTCTCCAATCAACACACAACAACTCCCGAAATCGCGAAAAGTGACCAACATGTCGGGATTTCAGAGTTCGGGATTTTGCGAGTATAATAGCCAACATCAACGCACAACAATTCTCGAAATCGCGAAAAGTGACCAGCATTTCAGGATTTCGGAGTTCGGTATTTCCCGAATACAACAACTAACATCAACACACAACAAATTCCGAAATCGCGAAAAGTGACCAACATTTTGGGACTTCAGAGTTTGGAATTTCGCGAATACAACAACTAACATCAACACACAACAACTCCCGAAATCGCGAAAAGTAACCAACATTTCAGGATTTCACGAATACAACAGCTAACATCAACACACAACATCTCCCGAAATCGTGGAAATTAACTAGCATTTCAGGATTTTAGAGTTTGGGATTTCGCGAGTACAGAAGCCAAACATCAAAAGATATAAACCTCCAAAATGAGAAACAAAGGGAAGATTGGACTAGCGCTTTGGGGTTTCAGGGTTCAGAACTTCGTGAGTTCAAGTGCCCCAAACTTCAACATATACAAACTTCCGAAATGCGAAAAGAAAAAGGTGAGACCCACATTTAGGGGTTTCGGGGTTTGAGGACTTTGTGAGTACCAGTGCCCAAACATCAACATTACACAACTTCCGAAATGTGAAAAGGAAATGCCCAACACTTCAGGATTTTGGGGTTCAGAATCCCACGACTTCAAAATCCAAAACATCAAACACAAACAATTCCCGAAATTGCGAAAAGGAATGTGTAACTAACATTTTAGGATTTTGGGGTTTAAAAAAAAAACAAACAACAACACACAACCACTCCCAAATTCCAAAAAGGTGAAAGGATGTGGGACAAACACTTCGGGATTTCAGGATTTGGGGTTTTGGGTTTTCAAATACCAAACTACAATAAACAACAACTCCCGAATTCCGAAAAGTGAAAGGATGTGGGACCAACACTTCGGGATTTCAGGATTCGGGGTTTCAAAAGTCAACATCCAACATACAACAACTTCTGAATTGCGAAAAAGATAGGAAAGTGGGACCCGCACTTCAAGGTTTCGGGGTTTGGAAAAGCAAGGGAACCTCGCATAAATGTAACCAGCAAGTCTTGAATGCCGAAATTCACATTATTTTCATAACTCTAAGATTTTTTCCTTGTAATGGTATTCTCACTTTCGTTCTGTGAAAAACAGTAGGGGTAGAAGGATTCTATCTCCGTTTACTTGACAGAATTCTGAAAATCTAAACTAAAGAGTTTATACACATATAATCTATAAAAGGGTACAATAGGACAACAACTTTTCTGTATAAAGTAAAATCTCTTATAATCATTTAGAGTCTCTTTTAAACAAGGCATTAAACGTCAACAGTACTAGATCTGTGCATCTATGTAAATACAAGAATACAAATTTCATTTCATTAGAGTTTGGAAATTATAAATGATGATTCGAGGGATCTGAGTTTGGTTCCCAGGGGTTCCCAAAATTATTTAACTTTCCGAATTTTGTACATCTAGTATTTTGACTTCAGATTAAACCTAACCCATAAATGGACTGACTTTCTTAAACTCAACCTCTATAAAATAAATTTTCCTAGCAATTCTAGATTTCGGGAGGGACCACTCTAGAATTTAGATTGTGATTGTACATTTAATACCACGATAAATGTCATCCATTGAAAGAATTATTTCGAATTAATAAACAATCAGATGCATATTATCAGTTACCCACAAAATATCCAAGAATAGAGAGGGAAAGGTTTACATTAACGCAATTAGATATACTCACACATCAGATACTTGCCATCAATCAAAACATAGCCATTCAAAATAGAGAGGGGTAGATCAACATATCTAAATCCAATTTGTGGGAAGACAAAGGGAACAACCACGTTCCTCCCAACCGTAGAATAGGGAAGCCAAAGTCACTTTCCCGATTCACCCCCTAGCTTGACCATGAATCCATGAGGACGAGCTTGGAAACTCCTCCTCAACAATGTCCTTCAATTCCAATAGTTATCCTCTTGCCTCACACTTACTCAAAAGTGCTCATAACAACAAGGAAATTTTGTTTTAGCAGGCTCCTCTTGCCTCACACTCAATCCGTAGTGTTCATAACAACAAGAGAGCTAAAGAATCCTTTGCCAACATACTTGGTAGCGTCTTGCCTCCTCACATATGCTATTTATCCATTTTGTTTGCCCAGGTCTTTTCCCTCCTTTGGGGATTTTCACATATTTCTTGATCCATGATTTTTAGGGGCTGCTAGTGGCCAAATATCTGATTTTCCACTTGTAATAATCAACCCAGAGGCAGTTCCAACTTGTTCCCCACTCATGGAGTCATGGTCAGCTGATTTTTGACATGGCTATTCCATTTGTCCTCCTGCAGTTAATATAAATATTCTGTTGTGATACAAGTGTCATAGTCAAATAATTAGTTGATTCAAAACATATCTCTGCCCAACAGTCACAGTGATTAAATAAAATTATTAAATTCGAAATTTGGAATTTCCATAAATGGAAAAAAATTCCAGATTCGAATTTGCCAAAAACGGAAATAAATTTCCAGCACTCAAAAATAAAAAAAATATTTTATTTTTGGGGGATGTCACATCCTTTCTCCCTTCAGTAAAACACTATCCTCAGTGTTTGTTCCTTTCGTGGAACAGGATTGGATGAGATTTCTGCAAATCTCCCTCCAATTCCTAAGTGGCTTCCTCAGGACTAAAGTGCTTCCATTGCACCTTTACCTGAGCGACGACTCTGTTCTGAAGTGCTATTTCTCTCTGGTCTAGAATGCGTAGGGGTTCCACCTGGAACTTTCCCTCGAGTTCCACCTGCACCAAGTTCCAATCAATCATATGAGTAGGGTCATGAATATACTTTTTCAATAAAGAAACATGAAATACATTATGAATTCTTAGATTAGCTAGAAGTGCAAGCTGATATGCTACGGTTCCAATTTGAGCTAGTATATCGAAGGGCCCACAAAACTTGGGTGCCATATTGGCACATTTCCCCAACTTCAGCGAGCTCTTTTGGGCTTTGACCTTCAAATAAACATGGTCTCCCATTTGAAATTTTAATTGTCTTCTTTTCTGATCCGCATAGCTCTTATGTCTGTCCTGTGCCTCTTTCAAGTTCTGTTGTACCTTCCTTACCATGTTCTCCATTTCTTGGAGCATCTTTGGTCCAACCATGAGTCTGTCAGATGGGTTATCCCAGCTAATTGGAGTTGTACACTTTCTGTCGTACAGTATTTCGAAAGGTCTCAACTTAGCCGAAGTTTGGTACCCATTGTTATATGCAAATTCTACCAAGTGTAGGTAGTCTTCCCACTTGTTCGGTTTTGTTCTTAGATACATGTGGAGCATATCCTCTATGATTTAGTTTGTCCTTTTAGTTTTTCCATCCATTTGCAGATGATAACTCATACTAAAATTCAAATTAGTATCTAGCCCTGCAAACAATTCCTTCCAAAAAGCGGATGTGAATTTTACGTCTCTATCTGAAATCACCATTTTAGGAATACCATGTAGTCTAAAAATTTCTTTCATGAATATTTCAGCATTGTTAATAGCTTTAAAAGTAGGCTTTACAAGAATAAAGTGTGCAGACTTACTGAGTTTATCAATTACAACCATGATAGAATCATTCTGTTTCTGAGTTTTAGGCAAACCTATTATAAAGTCTAGCGATATGGTCTCCCATTTCCATTCTGGTACTGGTAATGGCTGTAGTAGGTCGACTGGATGCTGGTGTTTAGCCTTTACCTGCTGACAATATTATCACCTAGCCAAATACTCTGCTGCTTCGCCCTTCATATTAGGCCAGTAAAATAGTTTTCTGAGTGCTGTCATTGTTTTTCTGGTAACTTGGATGGCCAGAGTATGGTTTCTTATGCACTTCATCTAAAATAGTTAATTTTAGCTCTGTTGAATCTGGTATGTAAATTTTGTTTTTAAATCTTAATAGTCCCTTCTTGTCGATACTTAGATCTATTTTATTTGAGTTTGCAATACTGCTTTGAAATTCTACCATTATCTTAGTGTAATTTCCATCACTGATACCTTCCATCCTTATTCTTTTTTCCAGATCACTTTCTACCCTGCCGATGTTTATCTGAAATAGCCCATGGATTCTTCTGCTTAAATCATCTGCTACTTTATTTTCCTTACCCTTGATATGTTTAATCTCGAAGTTGAATTCACTCAAGAAGGCTAGCCACCTTTCTTGTATTTCATTAAGATCTGGTTGGTTAAACAGATATTTCTCCCCGCTATTATCCGTCAATAGTAAGAATATTCTGCCCATTATATAGTGTCGCCACATTTTTAAGGCATGTATTATTGCTGCCAATTCTAAGTCATGAGTGACATAATTTCTCTCATGTTCCTTTAATTTATGGGACACATAACAAATCACGTGCCCTTCCTGAGTTAGAAAACCACCTACACCCTCTTTACTTGCATCAACGCATACTGTGAAGTATTTATCTGGGTCTGCTACCTTCAAGATGGGTGCCGATGTCAATAATTCTTTTATCTTGTTAAAACTATCTTGACACTTTTGTGACCAGTTAAACTTGGTCCTTTTCTTTTGTAATGACCTGATAGGGTAGGGTATCTTGGAGAACCCTTCTACAAATCTACGATAATATCTGGTGATTCCGATGAATGACCAGATATCTGCCACATCCTTAGGCACTGGCCTTCCATAATGGATTTTATCTTTTCCGGGTCTACGACAATACCTTCCGAGGAAATGACATGTCCTAAATATTGTATTTCTTTTTGATAAAAATCACATTTGTCGAATTTTGCGTATAGTTTGTGTTTCCGTAGTGTTTGCATAACTATTCGTAAGTGTTCATCATGTTCCTCCTCCATTTTCGAATAGACCAAAATATCGCCGATAAATACTACTATGAACTTGTCTAAGTATTGGCTAAAAATGTTGTTCATTAAGCACATAAATGTGGCTGGTGCATTAGTGAGTCCAAAAGGTATGACTACAAACTCGTAGTGTCTGTATCTTGTTCAAAAAGCTGTTTTGTTTATGTCCTGGTCCTTTATCCTAACTTGATGATATCCGGATCATAAATCCAATTTTGAGAAGATCTTGGCCCCACCAACTTGATCGAACACATCATTTATCCTGGGTAAGGGGTATTTGTTCTTAATGGTCACTTTGTTCAATTGTCTATAATCCATACATAGTCTTAGAGTACCGTCTTTCTTTTTCACAAAGAGGACTGGTGCTCCCCACAAAGAGACACTTGGTCTGATATACTCTTTGTCCAACAATTCCTGTAATTGTATTTTTAATTTTGTTAGTTCTGGTAGACTCATTCGGTAGGGTGATTTTGAGATAGGGGCGGATCCGAGTAGTAAGTCTATGGAGAAATCTATTTCTCTCCTAGGAGGCAATTCTGGTATCTCATCAACAAACATGTCTCTGAATTCACGTAGGACAACAAAGTCTTCTAACTTGGGCTTATCTTCTTTTTATAATAGATTTGTTACTTGGATGGCATAAACTTGACACCCCTTTCTAATACATTTCTTGAATTGCATCGCTGAAACTTGTTTGACTAACACAGGTTTTGGTATGCCTTGGGCTGTTCTAACAGTGCAAAATTATCTTTGTAGCTAAGTATCTTTGTATAACAGTCTAGTACTTCTTTGTGTTGTTCCAACCAATCCATCCCGATAATCATATCATAATATCCTAGTGGTAGGATGTTCAGATTGGTCCTTATCTTTTGACCATCTAAGCTGAACTCAAGATCATAAATAAAGTTAACTACTTTTCTTTTAGTACCTGTTGCTAGTTGTACAAGCCAAGATTTTGCATGCTTTTGTTTCTTAATTTTATTCGACTCTACCACCTCGGGAGTAATATAACTTAACGTAGCTCCAGGGTCAATTAAAATAGAAATTTGAGTGTCATGGATTTTACCTTCGATCTCTACCACCGAGGACTGGTGGTCAACTTGTCGACCATCTATGGCTGCATTTATCCGATGCAAACTTCTTCCCATGTCTCCCATTGTCGAGGCTTCCTGTAAATTGTGAACAACAGTTCTGTTTGCTGCAATTAAACGTGGACAATTCCTCCTTAGATGAGGCTTTCCACACTCCCAACACTTTAATGGCTGGTGGGATTTGTCCCCAAACTTCTTCGTTCCCAGGTTTATCGGTTTACCGCTACCTTGTGTATTCAAATGATTGGAGTGAAAATCCTTCCTTGGGAAACTTTTTGCTGCATTCCGATAAGGAGTTGGCTGGTATCCCTTCTTCCGTTGGTATTCCATATTGCTTCTTATCCTTCCAGGTCTTGGGAAACTCTACCCGTTGTTTATACTAGTCATATCACATTTGTGCTTTCCTGAATGCCTCACTCAAGGATTTGGGGTTTTCAAACTCAATTCTGTCCCTGTAGGACTATGGTAAACAACTTAATAATCGCTCGATTTTTACCTTATCCTCCTGGATGTATGGTATGAACCTTAGTAGTTCCATAAATTTATTTATAAGGTCCTCCATCGTCATTTTTCTGAGTCATAATTCATATAATTCTTTCGTCTTCCTTTCATAATAACTTTAAGAAAGGTATTGTTTCTTAAAATGCTTCTTAAAGTCAGACCATTCCAACTATTTCTCCTTTAGGCCCTTGGCCAATTTCAGGTCCTGCCACCAAATGTTGACCTTCCCTTTCAGATTATAGATGTCCATTCTGACCTTCATGTTGCTGGAATAGTTGTAGATTTGGAAGTATTTTTTGATGTCCAACAACCATGCCTCAACTTCTTCTCCTGCCCTTGATTCTCCATCAAATGTAGCTGGTTTAATCTTTTTAAATTCTCCTTCAAGGTGGTCTGTTTGTTTTCTTTTTTTATCTGGTATGGTTTCATCTTCAGCTGAAGGTGTCCCTTTAGACGAATTGTCTCCTTTTTCTATTTTCACACCAGAATTATTGGAGGCCCTTTTGCTGACCTCTTCCTCATGGTCATCATCTTTTGGAATTTTCTTGGTTACTATACTGCACAACAAGACTTCATTTATCTCTTGCTGTTCCTGCTGTGCCTTCTTCAATTTTTCATTGTCGGCCTTGAAAACCTGTAGTTCAACAATAAGGTTCCTCATTGTTTCCAACACCTCCGTGGGTGAGCTTCCATCATTTTTCTGTCTTGGATCTCCATGACGTCCTTGTTGTGGATTCTCTTCCTCCTTGATTTCTGCATCTTCTTGAGCTTCCATTATTCAATACAAAACATAAAAGCTTTCTGTTTGTAATCCACAAGATTTATTAGTTTTTTCAAAAATCAGAATATATACTAAGTAATTAATGTGGCCCTGTTCAGGCCTAGTTTTGTAACTTTTGCTCTGATACCATATGTAATGTACCTCAAAAACTGTCACAATTTTTTGTTTGTTTTGTTTGTACAATTATCCTTGAATAGTTTCGAGATTCAAGCAATTAAGTCTTATATTATAAAGCTTGAGTCTGAAAGTTTGTTAGAGACCTTGCTGTCGTTGATTGTCTTTACTCTGCAACTTAAAACTTCCTACCTGTTGATACAACAAGTGTATACTCCTCCCTTCAATGTCATTTAAAGTATTGTAAAAATTACCAATATTTTCTTATTTGATGATGTCTATAACACCAACACGGATTTAACTATACGAGTGACTTGTAAATAGGTTTGCTACTTCCATACCTCTAATCAAAAGGAAGATTCTCCAATCAACACACAACAACTCCCAAAATCACGAAAAGTGACTAGCATGTCGATATTTTAGAGTTCGGGATTTCGCAAGTACAACAGCCAACATCAACACACAACAATTGCCGAAATCACGAAAAGTGACCAACATTTCAGGGTTTTGGAGTTCGGGATTTTGTGAATACAACAACTAACATCAACACACAACAACTCCTGAAATCACGAAAAGAGACCAGCATTTCGGGACTTCAGAGTTCAGAATTTAGCGAATACAACAACTAACATCAACACACAACAACTCCCGAAATCACGAAAAGTAACCATCATTTCAGTATTTCAGAGTTTGGGATTTCGCGAATACAACAACTAACATCAACACACAACAACTCTCGAAATCACGAAAAGTAACCAACATTTCAGGATTTCGTGAGTATAGAAGCAAAACGTCAACAGATACAAACCTCCGAAATGTGAAACAAAGGGAAGATTGGACTAGCGCTTCAGGGTTTCAGGGTTCAGAACTTCATGAGTTCAAGTGCCCCAAACTTTAACATACACAAACTTCTGAAATGTGAAAAGGAAAAGGTGAGACCCGCATTTTGGGGTTTTAGGGTTTGGGACTTTGTGAGTTCCAGTGCCCAAACATCAACATTACACAACTTCCGAAATGAAAAAAGGAAATGCCCAACACTTCGGGATTTTGGGGTTCGGAATCCTGTGACTTCAAAAGCCAAAACATCAAACACAAACAATTGCCAAAATTGCAAAAAGGAACGTGCAACTAACATTTCGGGATTTCGGGGTTCGTGGTTTCGTGGTTTAAAAAAAAACAAACAACAACACACAACCACTCCCAAATTCTGAAAAGGTGAAAGGATGTGGGACCAACACTTTGGGATTTCGGGATTCGGGGTTTCGGGTTTTCAAATACCAAACTACAATACACAACAACTCCCAAATTATGAAAAGTGAAAGGATGTGGGACCAACACTTCAGGATTTTAGGATTCAGGGTTTCAAAAGTCAACATCCAACATACAACAACTTTTGAATTGCGAAAAAGATAGGAAAGTGGGACTCACACTTCGGGGTTTCGGGGTTTGAAAAAGCAAGGGAACCTCGCATAAATATAACTAGCGAGTCCTGAATGTTGAAATTCACATTATTTTCATAACTCTAAGATTTTTTCCTTGTATTGGTATTCTCACTTTCGTTCTGTGAAAAACAGTAGGGGTAGAAGGATTCTATCTCCGTTTACCTGACATAATTCCAAAAATCTAAACTTAAGAGTTTATATGCATATAATTTATAAAAGGGTACAATAGGACAACAACTTTTCTGTATAAAGTAATTTATCTTATAATCATTTAGAGTCTCTTTTAAACAAGGCATTAAATGTCAATAGTACTAGATCTGTGCATCTATGTAAATACAAGAATAAGAATTTCATTTCATCAGAGTTTGGAAATTATAAATGATGATCTGAGGGATCTGAGTTTGGTTCCTGAGGGTTCCCAAAATTCCTTAACTTTCTGAATTTTGTACATCTAGTATTTTGAATTCAGATTAAACCTAACCCGTAAATGAACCGACTTTCTTAAACTCAACCTCTATAAAATAAATTTGCCTAGCACTTCCAGATTTAGGGAGGGACCACTCCATAATTTAGACTGTGATTTTACATTTAATACCACGATAAATGTGATCCATTGAAAGAATTATTTCCAATTTAGAAACTATTAGATGCACAATATCCAAGAACAGAGAGGGAAAGGTTTACATTAACACAATTAGATATACTCACACATCAGATACCTGCCATCAATCCAAACATAGCCATTCAAAATAGAGAGGGGTAGATCAACATATCTGAATCCAATCCGTGGGAAGACAAAGGGAACAACTATGTTCCTCCCAACCGTAGAATAGGGAAGCCAAAGTCACTTTCCTGATTCACCCCCTAGCCTGACCATGAATCCATGAGGGCGAGATTGGAAACTCCTCCTCAGCAATGTCCTTCAATTCCAACAATTATCCTCTTGCCTCACACTTACTCAACAGTGCTCATAACAACAAGGTAATTCTGTTTTAGCAGGCTCTTATTTCCTCACACTCAATCTGCAGTGTTCATAATAGCAAGAGAGCTCAGGAATCCTTTCCGAGCACACTTGGCAGCGTCCTGCCTCCTCGCATATGCTATTTATCCATTTTTTTTGCCCAGGTCTTTTCCCTCCTTCGGGGATTTTTGTAGCTTTCTTAATCCCTAATTTTCAGGGGATTCCAGTGGCCAAATCTCTGATTTTCCACTTGTAATAATCAGCCCAGAGGCAGTTCCAACTTGTTCCCCACTCATGGAGTCATGGTCAGCTGATTTTTAACATGGTTGTTCCATTTGTCCTCCTACAGTTAATATAAATATTCTATTGTGATACAAGTGTCATAGTCAAATAGTTAGTTGAGTCCAAATAGATCTTTGCCCAACAATCACAATGATTAAATAAAATTATTAAATTCGAAATTTGGAATTTCCATAAATGGCAAACATTTTTTAGATTCAAATTTGCCAAAAATGGAAATATATTTCCAGCATTCAAAAATAAAAATAAAACATTTTATTTTTGGGGAATGTCACATGCGTTATACCATATGCCTCCTCACAGGGAGTGGTTCTTTGAATATGAAAAATATGATGGTGGCGATGTATTCCTAGGAGATGACTTGACAACAAAAATCATGGGACGTGGAAGGGTTAATTTGTTGCTAAAAGATGGAAGGATTATAACTCTCCCTGGGGTTCTGCACATTCCAAAACTTTCCAGGAGCCTAATATATGTAAGCAAGTTGGATGATGCAGGAGTGGATACTGTATTTGGAAAGAACACTTGCAAGATGGTACAAAGAGCAATGGTGTTGATGAGGGGAGTTTGGTGTGGAACTTTGTACAATGTTTTAGAAAGCACTTATACTACTGGGTGTAACAGTTCTGTTGTCCCTTAGTAGAGAAATGAAGGATACAAGACCAATACTGTCCTAGAAAAAAAGACCATGTTGTGGCATCAAAGACTGGGGCATATTGGAGAAAAGGGCCTTTGAACACTACACGGTAAATGTATGGTTGAAGGTTTGTCTAATTGCACTCTGGATTTTGATTTCTGCGAACATTTCATATATGGTAAACAAAATCGAGTAAGATTACCATCTGGTGATACAAGAGAAAAGGGGATCTTAGAGTTGATACACAGTGATGTGTTTGGACCTGTTCCTGTTCCATCCCTAGGTAAATATGTGTATTATGTTTCATTCATAGATGATTATTCAAGGAACACATGGATTTATTTTCTTAGAAATAAATTTGAGGTATTTGATAAATTTAAAGAGTTTAAGGCTCTGGTAGAAAATCAGACAGAGAATAAAATAAAGGTATTGAGAACAGATAATGGTGGAGAATTATGCGGAAATGAATTTGAAGAATTCTGTAAGAAGTGTGGCATAGCAAGGAAAAATACTACTCCATACACTCCTCAGCAGAATGGAGTTGCAGAAAGGATGAACAAGACACTGATGGAAAAAGAAAGGAGCATTCTTAGCGGTGTTGGGTTAGGACAAGAATTCTGGGCAGAGGTAGTGGGTACAACATGTTACCTGGTCAATCGATCGCCTTCATCAGATTTGGATGATAAAACTCCACATGAGGTATGGTCTGGAAATAAACCCTCTCTTCAACATCTTAGAGTGTTTTGTTGTGATGCTTATGTACATGTTCCAAAGGAAAATAGGAGTAAGCTGGATAAAAAGGCTGAAACATGTATCTTTATTGGTTATAAAGATGGTGTGAAAGGTTATAAACTTTGGAACCCCAAAACCAAGAAGACTGTTTACAGTCGAGATGTTGTGTTCATAGAGGTAAAAGATGTCTCCAAATAGGAATTCCTACCAATGCAAGACGAACCTGAGAAAATAGAGCTTGAGTTGGATGATGCAAAATCTGAATCATCTGAAGAAGAGGCAGCATAAGAAGAAGAAAAAGAACCTCATACCTAAGTATTGAGGAGATCAATGAGAGATAAAAGGCAACCGGAAAGGTATAGTCCACCTGATTTCCATTCCAATTTTTCTTTATCTATTATTGATGGTGATCCCAGAACTGTCAGGGAAGCAGTGAATTCAGAGGATAGTAAACTCTGGAAGAAGGCCATGGTTGAAGAAATGGATGCCCTGGATAAGAATGAGGCATGGGATATAGTTGATTTGACAACTGGAATAAAATATGTTCGTAGAAAATGGTTGTTTAAGACGAAGTTTAATGAACAAGGTAAAGTGGATAAATACAAAGATCGATTAGTAGCAAAAGGTTATTCCCAAGTAGAGGGAATTGACTTTGGTGAGATTTTTTCTCTTGTTGCTAAGTTAACTTCTATTAGATTTCTTTTATCTATTGTTGCTGCTTTTGATCTTGAATTGGAACAGATGGATGTGAAGACAACATTCCTACATGGGGATCTGGAAGAATAAATCTACATGAAGCAACCAAAAGGATTTGTAGTGAAGGGAAAGAAAGAGCTAGTTTGTAAGCTAAAGAAGTCACTATATGGTCTGTAACAATCACCTAGGATGTGGTACCAAAAGTTTGACACATACATCCTTGGATTGGGATTTGTAAGAAGCAGGGTTGATCACTATTTATATTCCAAGCAGGTTGGTAATCACTTCATTTATGTAGTGTTGTATGTTGATGACATGTTGTTGGTAGGAAATAACATGGATGTTATCAAGGAGTTGAAATCACAGCTATCCTCCAAATTTGACATGAAGGATCTCGATGCTGCTAACTTCATTCTAGGAATGGAGATTAAAAGAGATCATGCAAACATGAAACTCTGGTTAAATCAAAGAAAATATGTCGAGACGATATTGCAGAGGTTTAATATGCATGGAAGTAAACCGGTTAAGGTTCCTATTCCTACAGGTGTAAATTTATCTGCAGATCAGTGTCCCAAGACACATGAAGAAGAAGATGACATGTCTCATGTTTCGTATGCCAGTGCAGTTAGTAGCTTGATGTATGCAATGGTGTGTACTAGACAGGAAATTGCAAATGTAGTGGGAGTTTTGAGCAGGTATATGTCAAAACCAAGGAAGGAGTATTGGACAACAGTAAATAGGGTCTTCAAGTATCTTCGTGGCACTACCAGTTATGGATTGTGCTACCAAGGAAGACTAGGATTGGACAGAGTGGTGGACATACATGGATTTGTTGATGTAGACTAGGTTGGAGATATGGATTGTATAAGATCTACAAGTGGATATGTGTTTAACCTATTTGGAGGAGAAATCAGTTGGATGAGGAAAAGATAGGCTATAGTGGCACTCTCAACTACAAAATATGAATACATGACAACCACTCCTGCAAGCAAGGAAGCAATATGGTTACAAAGATTGTGTTTAGGTATTGGGTTGGTACAATAAGTAGTGATATTAGATTGTGATAGTCAGAGTTCAATATTCCTGGCAAATAACCCAACTTATCATTCGAAGACAAAGCATATTGATGTTCAGTATCACTTTGTGAGAGACATGGTTGAGGAAAATAAGGTGTTGCTGGAAAAGGTTGACACTTTGAAGAATGTTGCAGATTCATTGACAAAGTCTGTGAGCACATAACATTTCTCTTGGTCTAGAGTAACAATGGGCATTGCTGCCCTAGATTGTTGACTATATAATCCCCTAGACCCCTGGATACAAAGAAAACAACAAGTGGGAGAATGTTGGGTGTGTGTTATATTCTTTGCATGTGTGTGTGTGGGCGCGTCAGATATGACAACTGTGTCCGATGACAATTTTTGTTTTGGGCGATTTTTTCTATTTTTAGTGGTTTACTAAAAATAATCTTGGCTTTAGGGATTAGGGTTTTGTTATCTACGAAATACCTAAAACAATTGTATATATTGTATAGTGAATGGTGAAATTTGACATAATGAATATAAGAAAGGTTTTCTCGGTTGAGGGTTTTTGGTATAAAATATCTGTGTACTCTGTGTATGAGCCATTGATCAAATTCTATTTTTCTTAAGAATCTATATGCATTGCTTTAATTCACATGTTTAAAACTTACAAAAAGAGCACCAGATGAGACGGTGCAAGAGTTCTAGGCCCATTTCATCAGGGTTTACAATTCAATTTCTGCTGAGGTCCAGTCGCCTCTTGGAGCTATGTAGCTGTGATACACTAAATCCTTTGACAATTATTTCACTCTACTATTAAGGGAGAGAATATCAACAAATTTAGATGTTATAATGAGCAATGCAATCAAAGTCGAGGTAAACCTGATGGCATCGAGAAAGATAAAACAAAACTTCAATAGGGGCAGGAGGAAACCCCAAGGAGATGCACAACCATCAACCTCTCGACCCTCAGAGGATAGGTTAAATGATACAATGTCAACCTCTTGATGATGAAGACAATGGAGAAACTGATGGAAATAATTTCCCTGGGAAACAAACTCGTCGCCCGAGAACAACATGATCCCCAACCCAAGAATCAAAATCCCAGAAGAGATCTGGTCTTGTAGATCAGGAAGAGGGAGCAGAGAGAATAGGGTGACCAGAAAATAAGGCCCCCATTCCAAAACAACTACACAAATGTAGATTTTGATTAGATGTTTGAGGATCAAATACATTGCTGTGACGATAAGGAAATGCATGTGTTTTTGACGAAGGGGGAAAATGATCAATACATGAGCAAAAAAGATGACATTATGCTGGACACAGATGACACGTTGTCTTGGGAAACATACGAATTCAGGAAAGGCTATCACAACACTATCATGCAATTCCGAAAGAAATACAACCTCAAGAGAAAGAAGGAATCCATGGAGTCTTAGCAGACGAATCCCATAAGGGATCCTTAGCAGATGAATCCTGTAAGGAAAAATTCGACGGATATCCTTTCCACTAGCCAACTGAATCAAGACAATCTGACCAAGGATATGATAGAAAAGGCAAAGTCAAAGGAGGAAGTTCCAAGGAGAGTGCCATAAACAGGTCGGGAGACATGCGACAAAGAGGTATAAAAGGTCTCTCCCCTCTTTAACTTTGAAAATGAAATGGCCAAGATTAAAATCTCCGTCCCTTTCAACGAACTCATCAAAAAGGGAGAATATCAGGATCAAATCATTAAAATACTAAAGATGGGGGTAAATCCTGACACTTTGAATGTCCATGATGATCACCCTGCCATTTTGTTTGGTCCGCGCATAGAGGAAACATGCAATACTGAGGACATTCCCCCATTCTATGTCAGTCTCAAGGTCCATGACATGACCTTCCATAATGCCCTTCTAGATTGGGGTGCATCGCACAATCTTATGCCCTAAGTGATCATGGACGAGTTGGGTTTGGACATCACCAGGCCCTTTAAGGATCTCTTTTCTTTCGATTCCATAAAAGTGAAATGTCTGGGTCTGATCAAATATTTGGTTGTCTCACTGGCCCAGATCCCTTCTAAGAATTTGGTTATGGATTTGGTTGTGGCCGATATACCCTCTAAGTTTGGCATGCTATTATCCAGGCCATGGGTTGAAAAATTGAAGGGAACTCTTCAGATGGACATGTCGTATGACACCATCCCTGTTTTTGGCCAGGACAAAGGATTATACAAAGAAGTGTCACTGAAATACATGGTGAGAAGTAATACATAGACGAATAACCACCCCATATACTATGTTGACACTGTGATCGACTCCTCCATTTTTTATAATGACATGAGTTTTGAAGAATAAGAAGCGACGACTGTCATGGCTGTTGATGACAAAGCTGCACGACAGGAAACAAAGTGCCCAGACCCAAGGAACTGCATAGAAAATGAGATGTGGAACATGAGTTTTGATGGAGCCATAAGTAAAGAAGGAGTATGGGTTGGTGTATGGATAAGCCCTCCCAAGGTAGGCACTAAACTCTTCTCTTACAAACTCGCTTCCGACTGCACTAATAACATGGCTGAGTATGAGGCACTAATTTTAGGCCTGAGAGTTCTGAAAGAGTTGGGCACAAATAGGATAGTGGTGCATGGAGACTCTGAGCTCGTTATAAATAAAGTGAAGGGCATATAATAGTCCAAGCACCCCAGACTGAGAGTGTACAAAAATATGGTGTTGGACCTCCTCTAATAATTCTCAGAGTATAATTTATCAGTGATCCCGAGGGGGCATAATCAGATTGTGGATGCCTTAGACACCTCAGCCTCAGTTTTTAAAATTCCCATTTTTCCAATCAGAAAATATGAGATCAAAGTCAAGCACAGGCCGATGGTGCCCGATAATATCAAGTATTGACAAGTTTTTGAGGATGACAAATAGGTGGAGATATTTCTTCAAATGAGCGACGATTTCGCTAATATGAAAATTGATGACGAGTGTTGGTGCAACAAAGATGAAAGCGCAAATGCATGCAATGATGATGACCCTTTCTAGAACCGGATAGCTGGAAGGGACATAGTAAAACTTAAGAATAATATCATCCTGAAAGGATTAGTTCCACTGGAAAATATTTTTGATGAAAACGACGTGGATAGAAATCCCAAGATCACTGCAAATGATGAAGATGTCGAGGATTGTAATATCAGGATCCAGGAGAATCCAAAAATAAACAAGATATCAGAGACACTCAGTCCATAGGTTAGACAAGATTATATCAAGCTTATGAAAGATTTTCCCGACGTTTTTGCTTGGAGTTATGATGAATTGAAATTTTATGACACCAAATTGATTCAACACGTCATTCATCTCAAAGAAGACTAGAAGCATTTCCAGAAAAACTTGAGACAGATAAATCCCCTACTGCTACCGCTAGTAAAAAATGAGGTAAAGAAACTTTTCAAAGAAAAAATCATCATTTCTTTAAGGTTTTCAAAATGGGTTGCAAATATGGTACCTGTAAGGAAAAAGAGTGGCGAAATAAGGTTGTGCGTCGATTTTCAGAATCTGAACAAGGTATCCCTCAAGGACAACTACCCTCTCCCGAAGATGGAATATATCCTGCAGAAGGTAGTTGGGTCCCATAATATGTCTATGATGGATGGATTTTCAGGTTACAATCATGTCATGCTACACCCAGATTACCGGGAAAATACAACTTTCACAACACCATGGGGGACGTTTATGTACGCTAAGATGCCCTTTGGCCTGATGAACGCTGGAGCTACTTTCCAGCGAGTGATGGATATATAGTTTTCTGAAGAGAAGGACAAATTTATAGTGATCTATATGGATGAAATCACATTGTACTTTGACTCTGATGAACAACACCTCAGACATTTGAAGAGAGTTTTCCAAAAGTGCAGGAAGTTCGACATGTCCTTGAATCCGAAAAAAATGCATTTCAAAATGAAAGAGGGGAAAATATTGGGGAAAATCATCTTTAAAGAAGCTATAAAGATATACCCTATCAAGGTGGAATGAATCTTGAAAATCAACACTCTTCACAACAAGAAGGAGGTGCAGTCTTTCTTAGGAAAAGTGAATTTCTTGAGAAGGTTCATCCCGAACTTGGCAGAAATTATAAAAGATATCACCTGTATGCTCAAGAAAGGGAACGAGATCAAGTGGAACCTCAAATCCATAAAACCATTTGAAGATATCAAGATAGCACTGACCAAATCTCTCGTGTTGGCCATTCTGGACTTCGCAAAGGACTTTATATTGTTTTCATTCTCCTAAGAACATACCATTGTTGGTGTATTGTTACAAAAGGATGATCAAAACTTCAAGAAGCCTAAAGCCTACTTCAAAAGAACGCTGAGGGATTCCCCACTGAGGTATGACATTATGGAGAAACAAGAATATGCCTTAGTGAAACCCCTAAAGGAGTTCAGAACCTACATACTGCATTCCCACGTCATCGCTTATGTGCCCAATAACTTAGTCAAATATATCTTGAATCAGCCTGATCCAGAGGGAAGAAGAGGTAAGTGGATCATAACCATGCTGGAATATGACCTTGAAATAAATCCCAGAAAGATGATCAAAGGACAAGGCCTCAAAAAATTGATGGTGCAATCAAACTGCCATGTTCTAGGAATCAACTACATTGCTGATTTATCAGAGAATCCTCAAGAGGAGACTACCTCACATGTGGCTCAGATGTTCATCGATTCACCTTGGTACATAGATATCATTTATGTGTTGAGGAATCTGTAGGCCCCTCCAGGGTTAAGTAAGACCAAGGCTAGATTCTTAAATCTCAAAGCTACTAAGTTCTGCATCTTGGAAAACTCACTGTATTGGAAGGATCCAGGAGGGATAATGCTGAGTTGAATACTAGAAGATGAAGAAGAACAAGCCATCAAAGAATTCCACAAAGGAAACTGTGGGGGAAATCACTACTGGAAAAACACCTCGCAAAAAATTCTCACAGAGGTTTACTATTATCCCACCATCTTCGTAGATGTGTACAAACGAGTTTCCAGTTTCCACGAGTGTCATATTTTCGATGGAAGGAGAAAGCTGCAACTCTTGTCGCTAAAACCGATCTTGGTCAAAGAACCATTCATGCAATGGGGCTTGGATTTCATAGGAGAGATTCACCCACCATCCTCGACACAACACAGGTGGATACTTACAACCACAAATTATTTCACGAAGTGGATCAAAGAAATTCCAATGAAGCAGGCTACTGACATGGTCATTATCCAGTTCCTGGAGACCAACATCCTGTCTAGGTTCGGGTTCCCTATCAAGATCATCACAAACAACGTGACCACTTTCAAGTTGACCCATATTTTATGAGAAGAAATAAATGAATATATATTATTAACAGGTTCTTAACAAAAAATAACAGAGATACAATAAAACTGGTTTTCTATTCAATAAGGAAATAAGATGAAACTACAAAATGTAGCAGAAACAAGCTTGTTGGAATGGTGATGACTTATCTTTGAGGAGAGATGTGATGATTGTTCTCATTCACAATAAGATGATTAGAATGAGGCTATGAAGGCCTTTTTACAATAAAAAGGAATGAAAAATACCCTAGACATCCAAAAACCTAACCCTAGGAGATGAAGTGCCAAAAGTCATGTGGGCCTCGTTTGGGTAAGTTAGTACATCAACTTCTCGGGGTCATAACTTTTGCATACGATCTCCGTTTTAGAAATATGATAGCCCGTTGGAAAGGTATCTTTAAGGAGATTAATTATAGGGGAAATATTGAAAGAAATTACATATTTCTCTCTATTTTCCCAAAAAACATCATTTAGGGCCTCAAAACGACTCTGGAAGTGAAAAACTGCTAAAAATAGTAAATTACCAAAATTGCCAGAAAACTGTTTTGATCTAGTTGGAAAAGGTGGGTGGCCACCAATATCCACCTAGATCAATACTCCCTCCTTAGGAAGAAATGGTCTCCATTCCATTGATTTCCCCCATCAGATGAGGAAATTTCTTCTGAATTTGGCCCCAAGTGAGCCACTTGCCTTGGTGTAGGAGCTGACCTGCTTTGATGACCCGATAAAGCCAGATCCTTTTCTATCGAGTGACCTTGATCTATGTTTCCATAATCTAATCACTGGATGCCTATTTTATGCAGTCGGGGTTGATTTCTATTGGTGTCAGTTGTTCTGCTACTTCTGAGGTGTCCAATAATGGTGGGAAATAAGGGTGAAGGAGATCCACGTTGAACACTGGGTGCAGGCCAAGGAAAGGAGGAATGTTGAGATAAAAATAATTATCTCCCATGGCCTTGGTGATGGTGTACAACCCATAATGGAGTGGGCAAAGCTTCCTATGGGGTCTTATAAGGTGTTCTTTCTACAAGTGCAACCAAAATTTTTCACTGTCCTGAAACTTATGTGGAACCCGATGTTGATCATGGCGCTGCTTGTACTTGTCACTGGAGTTCTATAGGATATCCTGAACCTGTTGGTGGATGTTATGGATCCGCTCAATGAATCGGGTGGATTTTTCAACTTCAATTGGAGCAGGAGATGAGTTGGTCGAGGTGACCGCAAGGGGAAGTGAAACATCTATGGGACCCAATGGTTAGAATCCCAACCCCACCTGAAAGGGGCTATGGCCAGTTGAGATATGCAATTCTCGGGTGTAGCTATGCTAGAAATAGGGAAGGATCTCATCCGATGTGCAAGGGTTATTGGAATTATACATGTGAAGGATATGCATAATCATTCAATTTACAACCTCAGTTTGGCCATCTGTCTAGGGGTGGAAGGTCGTGGATTTTGTGAGCTTGGTTTCCATCAGTGACTAGAGGCTCGACCAGAATGTGATGAGAAATAGACTGTCTTGATCTGAGACAATGGTTTGTGGGATTCCAAAATGTACCTAGACTCGTTCAAAGAAGAGCTTGGCAGTGGCCTCTGCTGTGATGCTCTTCTTGCATGCAACCAAAATCGCCATCTTAGAAAAATGATCAGCAACCACAAAAATAAAGTCATTTCCCCACTTGGTGGACAGGAGGCCCGACATGTAGTCCATTGAGATGGATTCCCATGTCCTGTCAGGAGTAGGAAGAGGGGTGTACAATCCATATTTATTAGTGGTTTGTTTGGCAATAGGACAAACAATGCAGGACCTGATATAATTTTTGACCTCCTGTCAAAGTTTCAACCAATAGAAATATTTCTGTAGCATCACCACTATATTTTCGACGTCGAAGTGTCCAGCCACCCAACTGTAGTGGGATTCCCATATCAACTTCACTTGCTCACTTGATGGAACAAAGATATGGCCAGATGACACAACAACCCACCCTGAAGATGGAAATTATCGACAACTGCGTTTACACCCAACATTTGCTAGGTGGTTGCAAAGTACGGGTCTGTCTAATAGAGTTCGGGCCATGTAGAGGTCTCATGGCCATAAGAGTCTAGCACCGTGGTGAGTGCTGCGATTGGCGGTCTGTTGAGGCAATCAATGACACGATTGGTGCTTCCTATTTTATACTTGATGTTGAGGTGGAATTGCTGCAAGTATGTGGACCATTTTTTATGGCAATCATTTTGAAATTTTCCTTGTGTTTGCATGAACTGTAGTGGATTATGATCAGTGTGGATGACTGTCTCCTTCCCAAGAATGTAATGTATCCAATGGAATCAGTCTTTCACAATGGAGTACATTTCTTTTTCGTAAGTAGGGTACTTATGGACAACATATGATAATGTCTCACTATGATAGGCCATGGGCTGGTCGTGCTAAGTGAGAACGACGCCCACAACATAGTATGAAGCATCTGTCTCGATATCAAAGGTATGTTACAGGTATGGTAGTGAAATTACTGGGGCTGAGCATAAGCACTTCTTCAAATCATCGAACCCTTGTTGTTGGGACCATCCCCACATGATTTTTTTCTTACTACCATCCCTGGTTATTTGGCTGAGGGCCCATGCAATATGGGTGAATCCCAACACAAACCTGTGGTAGAAATTGGCAAGGACCAAGAAGCTTCGAAGATCAGTGAGTGTGGTTGGGGCTAGCCAGTCACAGATGACTTGGATATTAGCTGGATCCACATGTACACCATGATGGTCAATGATGTAGCCTAGGTAATGGACCCTGTCCATGCCGAAGGATCATTTTTCCAAGTTGGTGTATAGCTTGTGCTGCTGCAGGGTGTGCAAAACCTGTTGAATATGATGAAAGTGTTCGACCTAAGTCTTGTTGTAAATGAGAATGTCATCTAGATACACCACTACAAAAGTATTGGTGAATGGTCGCAGGATATCATCCATCATCCTCATGAAAGTGGCTGGAGAATTTCTCAAACCAAAGGGCATGACCAACCATTCAAAAAGGCCTTCCTTTGAATTGAAGGCGGTCTTCCATACATTTGTCTGTTCTATCGGGGCCTGGTGGTAGCCATAATTAATATCCATCTTACTGAAGTATTTGACCCCCGTGAGTTGATCAAGGAGGTCGTCGATTCGGGGAATCGAGTACCAATTTCTGACTATGATTTTATTGAGATCCCGGTAATCAATGCAGAGTCACCAGGTTTCATCTTTCTTCTGTACCAGAACAATTAGGATCCCGCAAGGTGATGAGATGGGATGGATGTGCCCCTTGTGGAGTAGTTATTGGATCTGTCACTTGATCTCCTCATTCTTTAACAGAGAGCGACGATAGACTGGCCCATTGGGTAGTGGTGCGTCGAGGGTCAGATTGATGGGGTGCTTGACATGGCAGTGTAGAGGTACCCTGGTAGGTGAGGAGAAGATATTTGAGTATCTTCCACGACCTTATATACTTTCTTTTGATGTGTGGAGATGTTGATCATAGAGACCTTGGATGTGTGTGTGATCTTTCGCTTATTCTGAGAGTGAATCGCGAAGAAGAAAAACTTCCTCATCTGAGAGATGACCTTCCTGGATTTCTTAGCAAAGATGAAGGAAATAACACTAGGTGGGACTTCCTCGGGTATCTTGTACAATTTCCTATTCAAATTAATAATAACACTACAAGGCCTAGACTCATATACAACATGATGTTTCCATAAATAAGTTTGGACCAAAAGAACATCACAAACTTCAAGAGGAGAAACATCACACAATACCTCGTATTTGAAGCACTTGATGCCGTATGATAGTCGACATTGTTGGATGACACAAAAATCACTTCCTTGGCGGAGCCATCTAATGGTGTAGGGTTGTGGGTGTAGCGTCGTCGGTAGGGCCAACCGCTTGATGACCTATGTTGAGATGAGGTTCTTCTGGCTACCGCTATCAATGATGAAGTGCAGTGGGGTGCATTTTACCCACATTTGTGAATGGAAGAGGCACTCTCCTTTTTCTGGCTCATCTGGTTCACTAGGATGGAGCTTGGTGGTAGCAATGGTGGCACTGGGTTCCACGTCAATGATCCATCTTCCTGTTTCTAGTTCCGGCTCAGAGTTAGAACCCGCATATGATTCAAAGGATTTCACTTCGGCCACCAGTGACTACTTTGAGTGATATTCAACAGTGTTATGCCAAGGGATCTTATGGAAGTCACACCACTTCCAGGTATCTTTCTTTTTATTTCTGGTGTCCTTCTTTGCTTGTGTCTTGGATTGGTTGTCCTGATACTGTCCATCTTTGCTGTGTCTTTTGTTTTGTGTGTTGGGGCTGCCCTTTCCTGGCTTTTGTTGTGAGGGGTTCCTAGGACCAAATTACTGTGTCTTTTGTTTGAGCTTCTGCTCGATTTTGATGGCATATCGGTAGGGCACGTTGAAGGATGACATGTCCAAACATTCCATTTTGGTCTAGATGTATCTATGCATACCACCATGATACTTGAGCACCAGATGTCGCTCTGAATATTTTATACTCAACTTGGTGCGCAAGGTATGGAAGATATTTGTGAAATCTGGCACTTCTTGGTCTTTTTCTTGTTGCAGTGTGGTCCATTTGGTATACAAGTCATCATAACCTCCAACAAAGTAATATTGTTCCTTAATAACATCCCTGAAGGATTCCCAGGTGGCCATGACTGTAAATAATGAGGGTTCCTCTATGTAATATCCCCAAAACTAAATTATTATTAAAGTCTGTATGCACTTAGGAATTTATTTTTGTTTTTGGCAAATTCAAATTTGGAAAATTATTGTCATTTATGGAAACTTCGAATTTAGAATTTGGTTAATTGTAATTAATTATTGTGACTGTTGGGCGAATATTTGTTTTTCTCAACCAACTCTTTGACTATGTCACTTGTAAGAGACAAATATTTTTTATATTTATTACTGAGGGAGAAATGGAACAACTAGGTAGAAATCAACTGATCATGACTCCATGAGTGGGGAACAGGATTGAACTACCTCAGGGCTTAATTTTACAAGTGAAAAATCAGGAATTTGGCCATTGGCAGCCCCTAAAAATTAGGGATTTGTAAAGCTGTGAAAATTCCCAAGGGGAAAAGACTTAGGCACAAGATGCTTTTGCCTATATAGCATATGGGAGGAGGCAGGATGCTGCCTAGTATGATGGGGAAAAGAATATCACTGGCTGTTATGAAAACTATTTTCTGAGTGTGAGACAAGGAGAATTTATGATCTGGAAGAGTACTATAGCGAAAGAGGAGCTTCGAGGTTTTCCCTCAAGGATTCATGGTCATGATAGGGGTGAACATAACAAGTAGATTGGCTATTCTGTTCTATGGTTGGGTGGAACTTGGTTGTGCCATTTGTTGTCCCTGTACCTAGTTCATATATGTACTTCTACTTATTCCTTATTGATTTATTTTATTGGTTAAATGGCTAAGTAGAATGAGCCTTTGCAGTTTGATTTTATTTAATGAGTAAAGTTAAGAAAGCTACTATGTATTAGCTATTCTAGGTACATGAGATATACCTGTAAGCTAAATCAAATAGAATTTTTACTGTGTTATTTATAACCTCTACTAGGCATGTGAATATATACATACAGATATTCAATTTAAGAAACATTGGATTGTGAAAATGCTAAATATAATTCTGGAAGCATTTACAGGATATATATATATATATATATATATATTGTTGTATATTTAAATACACATAGCTATATAAATATCTAAGGAGCGTGATATTCTACAAATACCAAAGTGAAATTCAGAATGAATACAAGAATAGAAATACATATATGTATATGCTGCTGCTCGTACATAATTTTAGTGTCTATGCTGCTGCTCGTACATAATTTTAGTGTCAATTAAACAATTTAACACTCATACATAGGAAGATTTTAGACACTTGGTCCTCATGAATTTTCAAGTAATCATCCATTGATAAGACTATGCCAAAAGCATAATGAATTTTATAGTTCATCCTTACCACAATAAAACTATAAACAAAGTTCCAATTGTTATGCACTATTTATTACATAAGCTACTCAATATATAATAGTAATTCGTTGAGTTATAGAAAAATATGTGCATTTTATTATAATAAGGAAATAAATGATCTGTATAGCCAGAGGCATGGGATCCAAGTCCTTGTAAACAAAGTACCCCAGGTAAGGAACTAGTACCACTTGAAAACCATGTCTGGACCTTCAAACTAACACTAGAATTCAAAACCCGAATACCTTTTTCATGCAAGGCGTTGTCCTGTATCCGGAGACGACGAAGATTTAAAGTCCTGCAAGGAAATAGATAATTTATAATTAGTGTTAAGATATAAGTCAACAAAATCTAAATATTGAATATAGAATAATTACCAGGATAAATTTACGAAAAAAAAATATCGCAGATTTAATATATGAACTTTAATTAGCTTGCGATTTGGGGAACATATGCCTTTTATTCCATTTGCGTCGATGAGGAAAATAGTCCAAAGGCTCGAAGGGGAGGAGTGGACCATGGATTACCTGATGGGTACCCTCGCAAAAAACAGGGGTCCCATCATTATATTTTGGTAACCAAATCTTTAACCAAATATTTTAGAAGGAAGTAAACAAGAAGCATTATTAAACTAGAATTATAAAGAACACACAGTATAAAACGTGTTCCATAGAATTTCCCAAATTTGGATCACAGATAAGGCTACAAGATTCTTCCCTCATAACTATAAGACAAACTACAGATTGATGATAAAGAATAAAAAGATCATAATAGGGTTTCGGGTACCTAAATCTCTATTCCTTTCTTTCATACAAACAAGGTGAAATTAGACAGGTTAACTACCAGATTTCAGAATGGAGAGTAAGGATAAATCTTTTAAAGTTTTTTAAGTTCTGGAATAATATTACACAGTGGAAATCTTAACTTTGTATCTATGCATGTACAAATATGAATAGGGTAAATAGATTTATTTTTTATTAAAACAAAACCTTACTCAACAATAAATAAATCCTCACTGCAGTAACATGGATTGATTTATGACTTCACAACTTTAAATCCGAGAATGAAAAATTTCCACAGTGAGACAGATACAAGAGACGATAGCTCGAAGACTTAATGCTAAACCAAATAGAGTAATTAAGGGAAAAATGAAACTCATATCTATAGAGAACAAAGTAGGTGAACAACCAATTAAAAGGGTGAGTTTAAGCAATGAGGGTCGAGTCCTCGCCTTGACGAAAAACCCTCGCGAATGGAAATATGGGTTATGAAAAAGAACTTTACCATACCAGTATTCTACAAGAATACTCTGTGTTGAATTTTAGGGTCACTTTAATAGGGTTTAACCACAGGAGTTGTAGTGATGGGTATGCCATGAGTAACTCCAAATAAATACAAGGCTACACATCAAAGAAATGACTGAGGGCATTTTCTAGTTGATATAACCCTAACAAATTTCGGGACTATCCCTAAATCAAGAATTTAAAACCACCTGTGTAGAAGACATTACAAGATAACAAATTCTGGAGAAGTGAATGACTACCTCACGAAAGAGATAAATATGTAAGCCAACACCATTGTAGAACTTACATATCTAAATAGAGCTCCGATGGAAATATTCCAGAGATTTATGATTAACGAGAAGGGAGGTTCTCAACCAACAACAATAAAGGAAAAACCAGTTACAAAGACAACTTAAGATGCGACTGAATCCCATTTATGGTACACTTAGTCCAATAAATAGGGTTTTATGATCCTACCCAGTAAAGGAGGAAACTAGACAGATGCATAAATGTTTTCTTTCCATACACAGGGTAGAATCCCCCTCGTCACTGATGGTTACATGCAGAGCAATGTACAGAGGTTAACGTAGGACGTTTTGGGAAAAATGCATAAGAGTTAAGGGAAATGGCACCTTAGTCACCCAAATGACTCCCATATCATGAAGTAATGGCGAATGGATGCCTTGGGTACACAGGCCATGTGAACAAGCACACATGGCGTATCCACATTGGTCACATTAATATAGAACCTGTACAATGCAGGAAACCCCGTAACTATCTGTTGGACAACTGAGAGGGGGGGGGGTGAATTAGTTGTTACTGTTCTTAAACAATTATGCTTCTTTTTAAACTCTTTGCAAAAACACTAAATGATGATCACATTAATGCAGGGAAATAAACAATGGCACATTTAGCATCAGCCACACATATATGAGAAACACAGAGACCGATATTTTCTGAGGAAACCCATACAAGGTAAAAACCTCTTTTTCTTTATATGATAAGTAATAGTTACATTCTTTACATTATCATACATATGAGCACCAAATCATAATGAGGCTACAACCTCAGTTTTGAAAGATGCTACTTGCTGAGAGCACCAACTCTCTATTTTCTCTAGCACCCACTAGAAGGAAGCACCAACTCCCTGGTTTCTCTAGCACCAACTAGAAGGAAGCACCAACTCCCTGAGTGATTCCAGCACCAACTGGATAGAAGAACCAACTTCCAATTATACAGGCACCAATCTGTATAACAGAGAACAAGAGTTCTCCCTTGCACCACCCTACCACCCTGGTTTCTCTGGCTGCAACCAGATGGAAGCTACAACTCCCTGTGTTCAAGCACCCACTTGAACTTCTGAGGACAACAGTCCTCCCGAGCACCTCCCAACCACCCTTAAATATAAATATTTGTTATTACAACTCATTACAGTGAAATAAATTTATTCAATGGCTTACCAGCCTTGTCGCTATTCTGTTACATTGCTCTGCCCTGTCTGCATCATTGTCTTCTACACATCCCTTGCACTTTCTGTTCTTCTCCATTTTATGCTCTCTGTGCCATATCCTTTCAATGCAACATTCCTCTATTGTTCATTTTCTTCTCCTACGCTCTGCCTCATTGCACACCCCTAAATTATCCTACACAACGACAACAACCTTTTCTCTTCTTTGTTCTACATTCTTATAGTCTCTGTTGTCTTTGTGCATGTAATATTCGCAATGCCTCTGCATGCTCACTCTGTGCCAAATTCCTCCACCTCTCGAGTGCTCTGCGTGATCATCATCGCGACACTTCAGCTTCTCTGGTAGTTCAACCACGCATTTAGCATCACTGGGTGTTATGCTGAGATTCCTCAGCCTCTTTGGCAGTTTGAGACTCTTCGTCTTCTCTGTGAAAGTCGAGCTCAACTTCTCTATTTCAGTTACAGGCTTCAATGCCCATCTAGCTGTCCATTCCTTCACGAACATCTTCATTCCTCTTGAAGATTCCCAACAACTCTTCACCTTCTCTGTCAATCATCCCATGTGTCTTCAAGTCCTCTCCCTGGAACCATCAGTGGTTTCTGGCAGTTATACTATGTCGTGCTACAGTAGCCCTCCGATCTCCTTCCAGTTTATTTGTGCCATTAGATGAACTTTAATAATATTGCTACACTAGCTCCTTCCCCAATGTGACTATGGTCATAACCAAACGCCTATGCAAAAAGCGTTTTTCGCGAATTCATGTTTCGTGGATCTGGAGATGTGGCATCTCAAATTTCCAAGTCGCGATCCCTGATACCTCGTAATGGTGTGGGATCAACAGTCCTGATCAAAGCTTGATTCTACGGCTGCAATTGCATCACAATTTCACATATCATGAAATCAACATTCTTGTTGCATTGTTTCTTTGACATATCCAAGTTGCGATCCCCGAAACTACGATATGGAGTTAGATCAATGGTCCAGATTTGAGCTTGATCTGACGGTTGCAAATACATCGCGGTATCGCATATCGCGATTTTGGCATTTCTGTTGCACTGTTTACTTGCCTCTCCATGTTGCGATCCCTGAAACTCTGACACGGAGTTGAACCAATGGTCTAGATTCATTCTCGATTCAATGGCTGTTATTGAATCGTGATATTGCATATCTCGAAACGAGGATTCTTGTTGTATTTGTTTCTTTTCCTTTTGAATTCTCGATTCGTGAAACTACGATAAGGATTTGGATCAACGGTCCAGATATGATCTTGACTGAATGGCTGCGATTGAATCACCATATCTGATGCAACCTGCCCCTCACCGAGCAAGCTGCTCACACCAGGACCTTCTTCACACACGGGCCCGAAGAGTCTGAGCTCTTCCAACTCCCCTTGGGAGTCACGGGTCACCCACAATAACCCTTCGACAATCTCCCCTCTTTCGGAAATCGGGATATCGCGACTCAGGAATTTGCGGTTCACTCAAACACAATTCACATGTAAAACAAAACCCCGAACCCCGATGGTCAACGGGTCAACGTTCTTTCCCTATTGAGGATTTCCCTATCGGAAAATCGGCGGTTGTGGTGTCGCGCGTCTCATGCAACACAGAACCCCGAACCCCGAACTCCGATAGCCCGCCACCTGTCAGCACCTCTAGTGCGGCCTATGCCTTGACACCTGTCTCCCTCTCGTTCGATCAGGAAATCACGATTTGGGAATTCGCGTTTCCTGATGCACAAGGCCAAGACCCTTACACAACCCCGAATCCTGACTCCTCAGGATCCTGCGCCACGTGTACCCTCTCCGATCAACGGCTCAAATCGATCCGGGGAATCGCAACTCCCGAACTACGAACCCCCAAAACCCGATGGACCTTTATCCTTCCCCATCTGTGCCTGTGGGTTATTCCCTGCGCAACTCCTCCACGATCTGATGGTCCTCGGGATTTCGCAAAACTTCACTTGGATCACAAGTCATCGATTCTCTTCCTCTTGAGAATCCTCCAGCTTCCAATCTTTTCCTTGGTTCAATCTCTCCCGGGCCTGTTCCTGAGATGCTTGCAAGGAACTATCCCTCCTGAGCTTTGTCTTTCCCTGACTCCTTCATAGATTTCTCACATTCTTCCTGTGCTCAACTTCCAACCGCTCTCAAAGCGTTGAAGCTATCTAGACCTGTGCAATCCTGCTAACGTGGTCCGGTCCTCTGTCTCTCAGACTCGTCTCTGAGACTTCCATTCGACCTGCACTCACCTGCACGGTTCGAATAACCCAACTCAACTTTGGGCATCCCGAGAACAAAAGTTCAACTGTTAGCCTCCTCGACGCACTCTATGCGGAGGAATTCGACTGCACTCTATGCAAGAATCTCCTGGCTCAAATAGAGAAACAATTGGAACTCATTCCCTCATTCTCTCAGGTTTCTAACCTGATACGCAAATCACATACGCATCATATAGAAGATAAGCATAAAAGGAAGCAAACATGCATAAGCATAATATCAACAACACGCAGAGATCAAACACGTCCATGGAATTGAATCAAAGTCTTTCCTATTAATTCAATGTTTGTACATGGAGGTTCTTTACAGGCTCTCTGCTCTGCTCTTTCGCTTTCTATCCTAATGTTGCATAATCTAAATGCTCTAATGATACAATCATCCAAGGGAGGGTGTCTATACTCCGTTTTCCCTCTCGAAAGCTAAAACTGTCTAATCTACAGTTAATTTCTATCTACCGCCA
>ML782094.1:150040-162823 GCA_009831015.1 Picea engelmannii | reverse complement strand
TTCCATCAAATAGAGGAGGCCTAGTGACTGAAGTCCCTTCATGGCTTGTCATGTTTAAGCTCTAGGATCTACCCTTAGATAAAAGGGGGCCGGCTCTGATACCAATTGTTGGACAACTGAGAGGGGGGGGGTGAATCAGTTGTTACTGTGCTTAAACAATTATGCTTCTTTTTAAACTCTTTGCAGAAAAACTGAATGATGATCACATTAATGCAGGGAAATAAACAATGGCACATTCAGCATCAGTCACACATATATGAGAAACACAGAGACAGATATTTCCCGAGGAAACCCATATAGGGTAAAAACCTCTTTTTCTTTATATGATAAGTAATAGTTACATTCTTTACATTATCATACATATGAGCACCAACTCATAATGAGGATACAACCTCAGTTTTGCAAGATGCTACTTGCTGAGAGAACCAACTCTCTATTTTCTCTAGCACCCACTAGAAGGAAGCACCAACTCCCTGGTTTATCTAGCACCAACTAGAAGGAAGCACCAACTCCCTGAGTGATTCCAGCACCAACTGGATGGAAGCACCAACTTCCAATTATACAGGAACCAACCTGTATAACAGAGAACAAGAGTTCTCCCTTGCACCACCCTGCCACCCTAGTTTCTCTGGCTGCAACCAGATGAAAGCTACAACTCCCTGTGTTCAAGCACCCACTTGAACTTCTGAGGACAACAATCCTCCTGAGCACCTCCCAACCACCCTTAAATATAAATATTTGTTATTACAACTCATTACAACGAAATAAAGTTATTCAATGGCTTACCAGCCTTGTCGCTGTTCTGTTACACTGCTCTGCCCTGTCTGCATCAGTGTCTTCTGCACATCCCTTGCACTTTCTGTTCTTCTCCATTCTATGCTCTCTGTGCCATATCCTTTCAATGAAACATTCCTCTACTGTGCATTTTATGCTCCTGCGCTCTTCCTCCTTACACACCCCTAAATTATCCTACACAGCGACAACAACCTTTTCTCTTCTTTATTCCACATTCTTATAGTCTCTGTTGTCTTTGTGCATGCAATATTCGCAATGCCTCTGCATGCTCACTCCATGCCAAATTCCTCCACCTCTCGAGTGCTCTGCGTGATCATCGTCGCGACTCTTCAGCTTCTCTAGCAGTTCAACCACGCGTTCAACATCACTGGGTGTTATGCTGAGATTCCTCATCCTCTCTGGCAGTTTGAGACTCTTCGTCTTCTCTTTGAAAGTCGAGATCATCTGTGAAAGTCGAGCTCACCTTCTCTGTTTTAGTTACAGGCCTCAATGCCCATCCAGCTGTCCATTCCTTCACGAACATCTTCATTCCTCTTGAATATTCCTAGCATCATCCCATGTGTCTTCAAGTCCTCTCCCTGGAACCATCAGTGGTTTCTGGCAGTTATACTATGTCGTGCTACAATAGCCCTCTGATCTCCTTCGGGTTTATTTGCGCTATTGGATGAAATTTAATAATCTTGCTACACTAGCTCCTTCCCCAATGTGACTATGGTCATAACCAAACGCCTATGTAAAAAGAGTTTTTCGCGAATTCGCGTTTCATGGATCTGGAGATGTGGCATCTCGACTTTCCAAGTCGCGATCCCTGATACCTCGTAATGGCGTGGGATCAACGGTCTTGATCAGAGCTTGATTCTACGGCTGCGATTGCATCGCAATTTCGCATATCGTGAAATCGACATTCTTGTTGCATTGTTTCTTTGACATCTCCAAGTTGCGATCCCCGAAACTCCGATATGGAGTTAGATCAATGGTCCAGATCTAATCTTGATCTGACGGTTGCAAATACATCACGATATCGCATATCGCGATTTCGGCATTTCTGTTGCACTGTTTACTTGCCTCTCCATGTTGCGATCCTTGAAACTCTGACACAGAGTTGAACTAACGGTCCAGATTCATTCTCGATTCAATGGCTGCGATTGAATCGTGATATTGCATATCGCGAAACCAGGATTCTTGTTGCATTTGTTTCTTTTCCTTTTGAATTCGTGATTCGCGAAACTCCGATAAGGATTTGGATCAACGATCCAGATATAATCTTGACTCAATGGCTATGATTGAATTTCCATATCACATATCGCTATTTCGGCATTGTTGTTGTCAAGTGTTTTTGTCACTTCAAGGTCCCGATTCACGAAATTTAGATAAGGAGTTAAATCAACAGTCCAGATTTGATCTCTATTCAGCGGCTGCGATTAAATCATGATATCACATATTGCGATTTTGACATCCTTGATGTCAAGTGTTCTTGTCACTTCAAAGTTGCGATCCCCGATACTCCATGAAGAAAATCAACGGTCCAGATTACTTCTTAACTTAACGGCTCAGATTTCATCACAATTTTTCATATTGCGATTACGCCCTCTTCTCCTTCCACTTTAAAGACCGTGCAGGTTCTCCCTAATCTAATGGTGGTCAGACCCTGCACGCAGATATGATGCCTGAGATCTATTCTCCTCTTTAGCGCCCTCTTCTTGTCTTTCTTCAGATCTGACGACCCTCATGCTGTCGGGAATTTTGGATGGGATCCAACGATCAGAAATGCTTCTCGGGCCTTCAATCATTCGATCTTCCTGGACTTATCTTCTCTTTTCTTGTTGATCACCGCTGCTGTACTCAAGCCATCATTATTGCTATACTTTCCATCAATGACAAGATTACGTTGCCTATAAAACATACTAAACATCCTCTGCACTATCTCTTCTAATCTTATCGAGGTTGCTCTGCAGCTTCTTCCCAAAATACTTCTGGTGCCCGTCTCTTACATTCTCCCTGTATTCATGCAATCTGCATTGTTGTACTTTCCATCAATGACAAGCATATGCTACCTGTTAAATATTTCCATCACTATCAACCAAAGAAATCTTAATGGCGTTTACGGACATGCATTAACTACGTATTAAACTGTACATGAAATCAGATGGGTTCATACTCGACAATAAGCGTTAGGGTTGTGACTTATTACACCAGGTGGATTTCAAACCCCAATGTTAAATATATTTTTTTAGGTGGCCCTATCACTTGTCGGCTAGTGTGGGTGTTATTTCCACTAATTACTGTGTTGAAGACCTCAACAAAGAAAACTAATAACCCACTACTGTGATAGTTGGGATGCACATTCAGTTAGGGTATAGTCATGGCAAGGAGGCCCGTATGCGAACAAGGTTGGAACCTTTAGGTAAGACATACGATGAAGTACTTGTATAAACTCAATAAAATTGTGTTGTCTGACTTATACTTTAGGAGTTTATGGTAATAGGTTTATGCCTAATATCACAATTTAATACTTCTTGAGATGTGGATTTTTATAAGAGGTTATAATAGATCCAATGTATGGGATTGTAATAATAGAGTATTAGGACTTATCTAAAAGTGGACATTTGATGCAGGAGCATCGCCAACATCATCAAGCGAGCCAGCGCGGAGCAGAAGACAGCTAGACAAGCCAACACCAATTTTTGAAAATGATTTGAAATTGTTGCACGATCTTAAATGAGTCATTTAAGAGATGGGGCACTTGTATATTGTAAATGGACCTTGAGCCTTTAAGCTCTCGTTCTTTAGTATATAGACGACATTTAATTTAGTTAATGCTGGTAGATAGGATTTTAATTCTAGATTTGATAGCTTAGAGTCCAAGAGGGAAAACAGATATAGACACCCTCATTGTATCATTGTAACATTATCAATTCAGAAGCAGGAAGAGAAGAGTAAGTAGAGAGCTGTGTAAAGAACACCCATGTACAGGCAGTTGAATTAATAGAAGAAAGCTTTGATTCAAATTCATGGTTTGTGTTGTTTCTCTATGTATTGATGTTATGCTCATGAATGTTTGCTTCCTGTTATACATTCACTTTTATATGCTGTGTATGTGATTTCATGGTTGAATTGAAGTCTGAGGGGTTGAAAGGATGAGTTTCAATTGTTTCTCTAAATGAGCCAGATAATTCCTGCAAGGAGTGTAGTCGAATTGTCCGCAAGGAGTGCATTGAAAGAAGGGTTCAATTAGAGATAGCTTTTGTTCTCATTTCCTCGAAAGTGCAGTGAGGCATAGTGCTGTGCAAGGAGTGCGTAGGCTAGGTAAAAGCCTTAGGGTTGCGAACCTGAGCAAGGAAGTGAAAGATTTCTGCTGCAGGAGTGCACAAAGCCGAAAGACTTCAACACTCAGTCGAGATTGAGGGGTTGCTGCAAGGAGTGTGTGCAAGCGATTTCCAAAAAGACTTGAAGTCGAGGAAAAGCTCAGGAGGTTAGCAAGCAGGCGGACAAGTTTTGTGGAAGGACCCATTGTTGTTTTGGTGGACTAAGAAAAGGAGAACAGATGAACGAAATCCTTTGAGGGGATTTTGCGAAGTTTCGTGGGCCGTTGGATCTCACGGAGGTGCAGGAAGGTTACAACATAAATGTGGAAGAAGTTCAAATCTCAGGAGGGGTAGAGCCGTTGATCTCGAGTCATAAGGACCGTCATATCTACAAGTGGTATCGTGTATCAAGAATTTGCAAGTCGAAACTCCAAATTTGTGCAACGAGAATCGCGATATCCCGATGAACTCAGAACCATCCATCAGTGGGGACGTGTGTCAAGAGATCCCGAAGAGTCGGAGTTCGGGGCATCGGAGTTTTCGAAGACAAGAAACTCTTGCAACGTTGAATTGTGATCCACGATATCCCAACAGGAGAGTCGTGTGGGCCACAGTAGGAGATAGTGGAGGACAGGTGGCATAGTATCGGGGATCAGGAAAAGGTAAGTCCCAAATCCTTTGGTATCAGGGTTTGCAATCTCGTGAATTCTAAAATTTCGACAGAGGTGACGAGAGGTGGAGAAATCAACTCGCACGTGTGCATTGGAGTATCGGCACATTGGGGTTCGTAGTTCAGAACTTCCATTTGTAGACATCGCGGGTAGCGATTTACCAATAGAGAGAACTCCGATAGCAGGGGAGAAAGTCAAACGTTGACTCGCATCGGGTTTCGGGGTATTGTGAAGCACAAAGTGCGTGACCACGAGACTCGCGAAATCGGGAGGTCCAATTTCTCCATCATTAAGGGAAATCAATTGGAGAGTTACTGTGGGTAAGGAAAATTCCTGATAGGGAATCAGAGGAACCTTTGAGTTCTTCAGGCCGTGAACGAAAGAAGATCCTGTGAGAGAGGACGTGCCAGTGAGGGCACAACTGCGTCATCAAGTGGTAACAGAGAGGGAATATCTCTTTTCTTTCTATAGCAGAGAAGAAGGAAATTCACCATGTCGTTGAGGAGAGAAAGACAATCACCTGACCCAGAGGATAGGGAGGTGCGGAGAAGAGGCAGGTAGGTAACAAATCCAAAAATGTAGAGATAGGTGAGAGATCTCCAAGCTAGACTCGAGGATATGGAGACAACACAAAGACGCACAGCTAGTGGAGGGGATCTTAGTGATTTCGAGAGCGAAATAGAGGCTAAACGTGATGAGGAAGTTGCAGCCGAAGATGCAGCCAACGAGCAATTAATTAAAGCTATTGCCATGATGGGTGCAAAGGCAAAGATGGACATTCCAGTCTATGAGGGAAATATGGATGCAGAAGAGCTTCTGGATTGGATTAGAGCTCTTGACACCTACTTTGACTATGAATATATCGAAGAGGATAAGAAGGTTAGACATGCTGTCACACGCTTGAAGGGACATGTAGCATTATGGTGGGACGAGTTACAAGCAGACAAACACTGCAAAGGAAAGAAAAACATTAAGCGCTGGGATCGAATGATTGCGAAGATGAAGGTAAAGTTCATCCCAAGAGATTACCAAATTACTCTATTCAGGAGGATGAAAAACCTGAGACAGAAGCTGATGATAGTGAAAGAATACACTAAGGAATTCTATCGACTGAACATCAGAGCAGGTCATCGGGAGAGCGATGATGAAAAGGTTGCTAGATATCTGAATGGTCTGAGATACGACCTTCAGGATGAACTAAGCATGGTTACCATCAGAACGATGGAGGATGCTTATCAGATGGCTCTGAAAGCCGAGGAGAAGCTGAGCCGTATGCAAAGTCAAAGAGGTCGAGGAAGAAGCTAGCCCAGAGGCAAGTCAGTTGCCTATGAGAAGTATCAAAAGCCCAAGGAGGAATGGAAGAAACCATAGGGTAAGTTTGAAAGAGGTGGAACCTCACAGAGAGGGCGACATGTTGAATAGAGAGGGAAGCATATAGAGCAGAGTGGAGGATATGCTGACAACAACACTTTTCCTCGTACCAGAGGTAGAGGAAGAGGAAGAGGTGGAGTAATCACATGTTTCACATGTGGAAAGAATGGGCACAAGTCTAACGAGTGTCCAGAGAAAAAGAAGGACATTGGAGAAGCTCACATCGCCGAGGTGCAGAGGCGAGATGTTGAGGCCGAAGATGCAGAAGGTGGAAGGTCACTCATGATGCGTAAAGTCCTTTTGACACCCAAGAAAGAGGTGGAAAGTTCAGTCCAAAGGACCAGACTGTTCAAAACAGCTTGTAATACCAAGGATAGGGTGTGAAAGGTCAATAATCTTGTATCCACGGAGATGGTAGAGAAGCTAGAGTTGGAGACGACGGATCATCCAAGTCCATACAGAGTTTCGTGGCTACAGAAAGGACACCAAGTAACTATTACTAAACAATGCTTGGTTGAATTCAAAATAGGTGGGTATAATGATAAGATTTTATGTGATGTTATTCCCATAGATGTATGTCATTTATTGCTGGGTAGACCATGGCAATATGACAGAAATGTGATTCATGATGGGAGAATGAACACATATACCCTGGAGAAGAATGGGAGAACCCATATGTTGCTTCCGATAAAATATAAGGAGGTGAAGCCGGAAGTAAGAAACACAGTACTTCTCATGAGTGGGAAGGAGCTTATTATAGAGGTGAAGAAGAAAGAAGATCCACAATTCTTTGTGGTCAGGAAACCGAGGATTGTTATGACTAGCACAAGAGTGGATGATCTACCAGATGAGATTCAGGAACTACTAGAAGAGTTCGCTGACATCATAGTGGACGAATTACCTCGTTCATTGCCATCGATGAGGAGTGTGAGTCATCATATAGATCTCATACCATGAGCTAGTTTGCTGAATAAAGCCACGTACAGGTTGATGCCGCAAGAAAATGAAGAGGTTAAGAAATAGGTCCAGAAGTTATTGGACAAAGGATTGGTCAGGGAAAGTTTGAGCCCATGTGCTGTTCCGACAATACTCAGTCCAAAGAAGGATGGAGGTTGGAGAATGTGTACTGACTCAAGAGCAATCAACAAGATAACCATTAGATACAGGTTTCCACTGCCGAGAATGGATGATCTGATGGATTGCTTGAGCGGGGCAAAGTATTTTTCAAAGATAGATTTGAAGAGTGGATATCACCAGATTCGCATGAGAGAGGGTGATGACTGGAAAACAACATTCAAGACAAACAAAGGTTTGTATGAATGGCTGGTCATGCCGTTTGGTTTGATGAATGCACCAAGTACCTTTATGAGGCTAATGAATGAAGTCCTGAGGGAATTCATCGGAAATTTTATCATTGTGTATTTGGATGACATACTGATTTACAGTAAGTCAGTGGCAGAACACCTGGAGCATTTGGCTACAGTGATGAAGAAGATACAACAGGAGAAGATGTTGATAAATATGAAGAAATCCTCATTCATGAAGACATAGCTCATTTACTTGGGTTTTGTTATTTCAGCAAATGAATTGAAGATGGATCCGAATAAAGTAGAGGTAATTAAGAATTGGCCATCACCGAGAAATATTTCGAGGTGAGAAGCTTTCATGGTTTGGCTTGTTTCTACCGAAAATTCATCAGGAATTTCAGTGGAATCAGTGCAGTGATGATGGATACAGTGAAGAATCGACATAAATGTTTTCACTGGACATCAGAGGCTAAGAAGAGCTTCAATCTGTTGAAGCAAAAGATCACGAAACAACCGGTTTTGGTGTTGCCGGATTTCCAGAAAACATTTCAGGTGAAATGTGATGCAAGTGGGTTTTCCATAGGAGCAGTTTTAAGTGAAGAAGACAGACCGGTTGCATATTTCAGCGAAAAAATGGATGAGGCAAAACTGAAATACTCCACATACGATAAGGAATTCTATGCCATCATATAGGCACTGAAGAAGTGGAGGCATTACTTGATCCCAAAAGAATTTGTATTGTACAGTGATAATCATGCATTACAGTTTGTGAATCAAAAGGAGAAGTTGAATCAGAAACATGCTAAATGGGTAGAGTATATGCAGAATTTCACATTTGTGATTAAACACATTTCGGGTACTGCTAACAAAGTGGTTGATGCTTTGAGAAGGAAATGTTTGCTGAAGTAGGAGTTCCGAGTCAAAACATTGGGTTTTGATAATCTCAGGAATATGTACGCAGGTGATGTAGATTTTGTAGAAGCATATGAAGCGGATGAGAATCAAGTTCTCAGAGATAGAAGTCCTTGGATAGATTATATGATCCAGGAGGGATTTTTGTTCAGAGGCAATCAAATGTGTTTTCCGAAATGCTCCATGAGGGAGAATCTATTGAAGGAGAAACACAACGGAGGATTGGCTGAACATTTTGGCCATGACAAAACATTCACGAAGTTGAATGAGTCATACTTTTGGTCAAGAATGTGAGCAGAGGTCAAAATGTTTGTTGACAGATGTAAAATTTCCAGCATTTGAAGGGGAGAAAGCAGAATGTAGGTTTTTATCAGCCATTACCCATACCAGAGAGGCCATGGGAGGCGATAAGCATGGATTTTGTAATGGGTTTGCCACAGACACAAAGAGGTGTTGATTCAATCTTTGCAGTAGTGGACAGGTTTTCTAAGATGGCACACTTCATTCCATACCAGAAAACTAGCGATGCGACGCACATTGCAAATCTATTTTTCAAGGAGGTCATTCGACTTCATGGATTGCCGAAAAGTATTGTTTTGGACAGAGACACAAAATTCATAGGGAATTTTTGGAGGACCTTATGGAATAAGCTAGGAACTAACTTGGCATTTAGTTCTGCTTGTCATCCTCAGATGGATGGGCAGATAGAAGTGGTGAACATGAGTCTGGGAGACTTGCTGAGAAGCTTGGTGATAGAGCACCACAACAGTTGGGACCACATATTTCCACAGACAGAGTTTGCATACAACGATTCAGTGAATTGGAGTACAGGAAAGAGTCCATTTTAGATTGTGTATGGGATGCAACTGAGAGGAGTTTTCAAATTGAGGGATTCAGAACAGACTGCTACTAGCAGTGCTAGTGCAGAGGAATTCACAGAGGCGATGAAGGAACTTCATAGCCAAGTGAAGGAACGACTGCTAAAATCAAACCAGGAATACAAGCACAGAGCATATTAGCATCAGAGACAACTTCAGTTTGAAGTTGGTGATCTAGTTTTGGCACACTTAAGGAAAGAAAGGTTCCCGATGGGAACATACAATAAGCTGAAAATGAAGAGGATTGGGCCATGTAAGGTCTTGAGAAAATTTGGGGAAAATGCTTATGAGATCAAGTTGTCGGATGGCATCGGAATATCTTCGATATTCAATGTTGCAGATCTATACCCATACAGGGCTGGAGAAGCAGAGGCTGGAGATAGGCTTCCAGTGATCTAGTGGGTGAAACAATTGCCAGTTGTAGAGAAGCCGCAGATGGAATCCATACTGGACAAGAGAGTGGGTAAGAAGACCAGAAGGAAATAATACTTCGAGTATCTGGTCAAGTGGAAGAATCATCTAGTGGAAGATGCTAGCTGGGAGAGCGAAGCAGTGATACAGAAGCATGGATAGACCATGCAGGAGCTCATGGGCAGGAGCCCATGAAAGTTTTCAAGCTGAGGAGTATGATGCAGGAGCATTGCTAGCACCATCAAGGGAGCCAGCGCGGAGCGGAAGACAACTGGACAAGCCAACACCAATTTTTGAAAATGCTTTGGAATTGTTGCACGATCTTAAATGATTCATTTAAGAGATTGCGCACTTGTATATTGTAAATGGACCTTGAGCCTTTAAGCTCTCGTCCTTTAGTAGATAGACGACATTTAATTAAGTTAATGCTGGTAGATAGGATTTTAATTCTAGATTTGATAGCTTAGAGTCCAAGAGGGAAAACGGATATAGACACCCTCATTGTATCATTGTAACATTATCAATTCAGAAGCAGGAAGAGAAGAGTAAGCAAAGAGCTGTGTAAAGAACACCCATGTACAGGTAGTTGAATTAATAGAAGAAAGCTCTGATTCAAATTCATGGTTTGTGTTGTTTCTTTGTGTATTGATGTTATGCTCATGAATGTTTGCTTCCTGTTATACATTCGCTTTTATATGCTGTGTATGTGATTTCATGGTTGAATTGAAGTCTGAGGGGTTGAAAGGATGAGTTTCAATTGTTTCTCTAATTGAGCCAAATAATTCCTGCAAGGAGTGTAGTCGAATTGTCCACAAGGAGTGCGTTGACAGAAGGGTTCAATTAGAGATAGCTTTTGTTCTCATTTCCTCGAAAGTGCAGTGAGGCACAGTTCCGTGCAAGGAGTGCGCAGGCTAGGTAAAATCCTTAGGGTTGCGAACCTGAGCAAGGAAGTGAAAGATTTCTGCTGCAGGAGTGCGCAAAGCCGAAAGACTTCAACACTCAGTCGAGATTGAGGGGTTGCCACAAGGAGTGTGTGCAAGAGATTTCCAAGAAGACTTGAAGTCGAGGAAAAGCTTAGGAGGTTAGCGAGCAGGTAGACAAGTTCTATGGAAGGACCCGTTTTTGTTTTGGTGGACTAAGAAAAGGAGAACGGACGGATGAAATCCTTTGAGGTGATTTCGCGAAGTTCCGTGGGCCGTTGGATCTCACAGAGGTGCAAGAAGGTTACAACATAAGTGTGGAAGAGGTTCAAAGCTCAGGAGGGGCAGAGCCATCGATCTCAAGTCATAAGAACTGTCAGATCTACACGTGGTATCGTGTATCGAGAATTCGCAAGTCAAAGCTCCAAATTTGTGCAACGAGAATCGCGATATCACGATCCGCGATATCTCGACGAACTCAGAACCGTCCATCAGCGGGGACGCATGTCAAGAGATCCCGAAGAGTCAGATTTCGGGGCATCAGAGTTTTCAAAGACAAGAAACTCTTGCAATGTTGAATCACGATCCGCGATATCCCGATGGGAGAGTCGTGTGGGCCACAGGAGGAGATAGTGGAGGACATGTGGCATAGTATCAGGGATCGGGAAAAGGTAAGTCCCGAATCCTTTGGTATCAGGGTTCACAATCCTGCGAATTCTGAAATTCTGACAGAGGTGACGAGAGGTGGAGAAATCAACTCGCACGTGTGCATCGGAGTATCGACACTTCGGGGTTCGGAGTTCAGAACTTCCATTTGTAGACATCGCGAGTAGTGATTTCCCGATAGAGAGAACTCCGATAGTAGGGGAGAAAGTCAAACATTGATTCACATCGGGTTTCGGGGTATTGTGAAGCACAAAGTGCATGACCACGAGACTCGCGAAATCGCGAGGTCCGATTTCCTGGTCATTAAGGGAGATCAATTGGAGATTTACTGTGGGTAAGAAAAATTCTCAATAGGGAATCAAAGGAACCTTTGAATTCTTCGGGTCGTGAACAGAAGAAGATCCTATGAGAGAGGACGTGCCAGTGAGGGCGTGGTTGCGTCGTCAACATTATAAAAAATTCTTTTGGTAATCCCTTGTTAAAGGTAAAATCTAAGTAGGATAGAGTTACTACAAACCATATGGACATGACCAGTTCATGGTTTCATGAAGAGGTTGCACTTTAACGAGTTATAAAAAGTGTTAACTCATGTTTGAATAATAGTAATAAGTAGAACTTGGTGGAATATTTTCCACCTTGTCTTAGTTTCTTATAAAGACGTTTAAGTATACTTCATTTTCCGATAATGGTGATTATAGGTTTAAAACAATTAAATATCTCAGAGTAAAGAAGCATTAATGCATCTATTAATTTTTTTTTATTTGGTAATTTTGTGGTACATTATAAATGGTATCAGAGAAACGTTAGAACACTTGGACCTTAAACATGGCCAAATTTTTTCGCTTAACACATTCTTTCTGTTTAATGAAAAACTAACAAAACATTTACTATTACAAACAAAAAAACTTTATTTATGTTGTGATAATGGAAACACATAATGAATATGAGATCAGACTTGAGGAGAATCCCGAGAAAGGACCTACTAGATGTTGGGTATGTGTTATATTCTTTGCACGAGTAGTAGTGTTTGAGCGCCTGTGCCGGGTGCGTGGGGGGGTGCAGGGGGGTTCGGCGACAGTGCCCCCGATTTTTTTTTTTTTTTGGCCGACATATTTTCGCCAGTTTCGGGCCGACATATTTTTTCCAAGCCGACATATTTCTGGGACGACATATTTCCGGGACCACATCATATTAGGTGGTTTTTTGGCACATGGTTTTTTTTGCCGATGGTTTTCTATTTCCAGTTAAGGAATTAGGGTTTTGGACTAATCCAGGTCATTGGGTTAGGGTTTTGGAAGCCGCCGGTTCCTATATGTATATTGTATTGTAAACAATGTAACACAATGTATCAATATAATATATGCTGGTTTTCCCGGTTTGGGTTTCCAGGTGAAAAATCTCTGAGTAATGTTTGTATTTGCCATTGTATCTTTTCTGTTCTTTTCTAAATATCAGTTTGCAGTAGATATTGTACAAGGTTAGAATTTACATTTGGTATCAGAGCTTTATTGGCTTCAGGGGGATGCCTTTGTCATCAAGGGTTTGGC
>ML782094.1:102428-146914 GCA_009831015.1 Picea engelmannii | reverse complement strand
GAGATTTGGATCGTAGGAGATCTACAAGCGGGTATGTGTTTAACCTGTTTGGAGGAGCAATAAGTTGGATGAGCAAAAGATAGGCTGTAGTGGCACTTTCGACTACAGAATCTGAATACATGGCAGCCACTCATGCAAGTAAGAAAGCAGTATGGTTACAAAGATTGTGGTAAGGTATTGGGTTGGTACAAGAAGCTGTAAGGATAGAGTGTGACAGTCAGAGTGCAATTTTCTTGGCGAAGAACCCCGCTTATCATTCAAAGACAAAGCACATTGATGTTCAATATCACTTTGTGAGAGACATGATTGAAGAAAAGAAAGTGTCACTGATGAAGGTGGACACTTTGAAGAATGTTGTAGATTCATTAACAAAATCTATGAGCACTGAGAAGTTCTCTTGGTGTAGAGGATCCATGGGCATTGCTGCCCTGGATTGTTGACTGTGTAACCCTGTAACCCCTTGTGTGAAAAGAAAACAACAAGTGGGAGAATGTTGGGTATGTGTTATATTCTTTTCACGAGTAGTAGTGTCTGAGCGCTTGCGTCGGGCGCGCGGGGGGGTAAGAGGGGGGTGGAGCCCCTCGCGCGGGGGCCCCCCGAAAAAAAATTTTTTTGGTCGACATATTTTCGCCAGTTTCGGGCCGACATATTTTCGCCGGGCCGGCATATTTCCGGGACGACATATTTCCGGGACCACATGATATTAGGTGGTTTTTCGGCACATGGTTTTTTTTGTCGATGGTTTTCTATTTCCGGTTAAGGAATTAGGGTTTTGGACTAATCTAGGTCTTTGGGTTAGGGTTTTGGAAGCCACCGGCTCCTATATGTATATTGTATTGTAAACAATGTAACACAATGTATCAATATAATATATGCTGGTTTTCCCGGTTTGGGTTTCCAGGTGAAAAATCTTTGAGTAATGTTTGTATTTTCCATTGTATCTTTTCTGTTCTTTTCTAAATATCGGTTTGCAGTAGATATTGTACAAGGTTAGAATTTACACTAGAGAGCCTCGATAGAATAATGAAGGAATTTCTGCCACTCAGGTTCTTGAAACTATGAGAAACCTTATTGTGGAACTGCAAGTTTTCAAAGCAGACAATGCGAAACTGAAAAAATCACAACAAGAACAACAGGAAATAAATGAAGTACTGCTACGTAGCATAGTAACAAAGAAGAGCCCAAAAGACAACAATGAGGAAGAAGAGTTCAGTAAAAGAGCCTCCAAAAATTCTGGTCCCGAAGCAGAAAAATGAGACAACTCTTCCAAAGGCACACCATCAATAGAAGGTAAAACAACCACAGGAAGAAAGAGGAAACAGGTGGACCACCTAGAAGGAGAGTTTAAGAAAATCAAATCGTCCACCTTTGACAGGGAATCTAGGACATGGGAGGAGGTTGAAGCATGGTTACTAGACATAAACAAGTATTTCCAGATCTACAATTATTCCAACAACATGAAGGTCAGAATGGCCATCTATAACTTGAAAGGAAAAACAAGTATATGGTGGAAGGACTTGAAGTTGGCCAAGGGACTAAAGGAAAAACAGATAGAGTGGTCGGATTTCAAGAAATACTTCAAGAAACAATATTGGTCTGAAAGTTACTATGAAAGAAAGAACAAAGAGTTTTATGAGCTACGACTTGGTCAAATGACTATGGATGACTTGATAAAAAAATTCCTAGTATTAATAAGGTTCGTGCCTTATATTCGAGAGGAAAAAGTAAAAACTCAGTGGTTCCTAAGCTACTTACCACAATCCTATAAGGACAAAATCGAGTTCGAAAACCCAAAGACTTTAAGAGAAGTTTTCAGAAAGGACCGAATGTGTTACGATCAATACAAACAATGGTCTGACCTTACCAAGGCTTGGGAAGACAAGAAATAGGATATAATGAACCAGTGGAAGAAGGGCTATCAACCAACCACTTTATAGAATGCAACAAAGAGCTTTCCAAGGAAACAGTTTCACTCCAATAACTAGAACACCCAAGGATGAGGTAAACTGGTCAATCTAGGAACCAAGAAGTTTGGGGACAACCCCAAAGAACCGTTAAAATGCTGGGAATGTGGAGAGTCTCACTTATGGAGGAACTGTCCGTGTTTAACTTCTGCAACAAGGACTATGGTTCACAAGCTGCAGGAAGCCCCTATAGTGGGAGATGTGGGCATAAGATTACACAGGATCAATGTAGCCATGGATGGCCGACAAGATGATCACCAGTCCACTGTGGTGGAAGTCGAAGGTAAAGTTAATAATAATCATGTTTATGTTTTAATTGATCCAGGAGCTACCTTGAGTTATGTTTCTCCTAGTATAGTGGATGCAAATAAACTTAAGAAAGTAAGGCATACAAAGTCTTGTCTAGTACAACTAGCAACAGGAACAAAAAGAAAAGTAACATATTTAATTTCTGATTTTGAGATCAGTTTAGATGGACAAAACAACAAAATAAATATGAATATTCTATCGTTAGGGTCTTACGATATAATTATTGGAATGGACTCGCTAGAGAGACATAAAGAAGTTTTAGATTGTTATGAAAAATCACTGACTTACAAAGATGAAGACAACACTATTAGGACAATACAAGGCATACAAAAACCAGTCTCAGTTAGGCATATTTCAACAATGCAATTTAAGAAGTGCATGAGTAAAGGTTGTCATATCTACACTATCCAAGTGACAAATCTGTTGGAAAAGGAAAATAAACCTAGCTTAGAATATTTTTCCATCTTACATGAATTTAGAGATTTGTTTGTAGAAAAAATACCTGAACTACCCCAAGAAGAGAGATAGAATTCTCTATCGATCTGTTGCCTGGTTGAACCCCTATATCTAAGGCACCCTATCGAATGAGTTTACCCGAATTAATAGACTTAAAAATTCAACTACAAGAATTGTTGGACAAGGAGTAAATCAGACCAAGTGTCTCACTGTGGGGAGCACCAACCCTTTTTGTTAAAAGAAAGATGAAACTCTAAGATTATGCATTGATTATAGATAGTTAAAAAAATGATTGTTAAAAACAAACACCCCCTACCTAGAATCAATGACCTGTTTGATCAAGTGGGAGGGGAAAATATTTTTTCTAAGTTGGATTTAAGATCTGGTTATCACCATGTTATACTAAAGGATGAAGACATAAGTAAAATAATGTTCAAGACGAGATATGGACATTATGAATTCGTGGCCATACTGTTTGGTCTCACTAATGCACCAACAACTTTTATGTGTTTAATGAATAGCATTTTCAGTCAGTACTTGGATAAGTTTGTTTTGGTATTTATTGACGATATCCTAGTGTATTTGAAAACAAAATAAGAACACAAAGAACATCTAAAGATAGTGTTGCAAACTTTATCAAAACACAATCTGTATGCTACATTTGACAAATGTGACTTTTATCAAAAGAAAATACAGTAACTAGGACATGTAATATATGAAGAAGGTATTGCAGTCGACCCAGAGAAGAGAAGAGAAATAATGGAATGGCATATCCCTAAGGATGTAGAAAACATCCATTCATTCATGGAAATCACCGGGTACTACCATATATTTATAGAGGGATTATCTAAGATTGAATATATTATAACATCCCTATAGAAAAAGGGAACCAAGTTTAATTGGTCATAGAAATTTTAGGACAGTTTTAATAAGTTAAACAACCGCACCAATTTTGAGAGTAGTAGACTTGGATAAAGACTTCACAGTCTGTGTGGATGCTATCAAAGAAGGTTTGGGAGGTTTCCTAACTCAAGAAGGGCACGTTATTTGTTACGAATCCTGAAAACTAAAATAGCACGAACGAAACTACGTCACCCACAACTTGGAATTGGCAACTATCATCCATGCATTAAAAATGTGGTGACACTATATAATTGGAAGAAAATTTATGTTGTGAACTGATAACAATGGCGTGAAATTCTTGTTTAGTCAACCAAACCTTAACACAAGGCAAACAATATGGCTAGCCTTCTTGAGCAAATTTGATTTTGAGGTAAGACACATAAAGGGTAAGGAAAACAAAGTGGCAAATGCTTTAAGTAGAAGAACTCATGGGTTGTTTGAGATAAACATTAGCATGGAAGAAAGAGACATTGAACAAAGGATAAAGGCTGCAAGTAATAATGATGAGAAATACATTAAAATAGTAGCAGATTTACAAAATAATGCAGGAAATTTAGATAGAACTGATCTGAGTTTGGACATAAATGGTCTACTAAGATTCAAAAACAGGTTATACATACCAGATTTTGTTGAATTAAAGTTAATAGTTTTGGATGAAGTACACAAGAAGCCATATTATGGTCATCCGGGCTACTAGAAAATGGTAACAACACTAAGGAAATTATTTTATTGGTCTAATATGAAAGGTGAGACAACATAATACTTGTCTAAGTGCCTAGATTGTCAACAGGTGAAGGATGAACACCAACACCTAGTCAGCTTGTTGTAGCCTCTATTTGTACCAGAATGGAAATGCGAGACTATATCATTGGATTTTATTACAAGTTTGCCTAGAACTCAAAAACATAATGATTCAATTATGGTAGTAATTGATAAGCTTAGCAAGTCTACACATTTTATTCTTGTAAAATATACTTATAAAGCTATTAACATCACTGAAATATTCATGAAGGAAATTTTAGACTGCATGGTATTCCTAATATGGTGATTTCGGATAGAGACGTAAAATTTACATCTACGTTTTGGAAAGAATTGTTTATAGGGTTGAATACTAACTTGAATTTCAACACAAGATACCATCCACAAACAGATGGGTAGACTGAATGAATGAACCAAATCATGGAAGATATGCTACGAATGTATGTAAGGATGAAACCAAGTAAGTGGGAAGACTACCTTCACTTGGTGGAATTTGCATACAATAATGGTTACTAGACATCGTCTAAGACGAGCCCCTTCGAAGTACTGTACAAAAAAAAATGTAGAACTCCAATTATCTAGGATAACCCAGTCGACAGACTCATGGTGGGACCAGAAATGCTTCAGGAAATGGTGAATACGATAAGAAAAGTACAACATAATTTAAAGGAGGCATAGGATAGACAAAAAAGTTACGCGGACCTTAAAAGAAGAGACCAGGAATTTCAAGTTGGAGACCACGTGTATTTAAAAGTCAAAGCAAGAAGAAGTTCATTAAAGCTAGGAAACTGTTCCAAGTTGGCACCCAAGTTTTGTGGCCCTTTCGAGATCTTAGCTCGAATTGGACCCGTGGAATATCAACTTGCACTTCCTGCAAATCTGAAAATTCATAATGTATTTCATGTTTCTTTGTTAAAAAAAAATATGTTCATGATCCTACTCACATGATCGATTGGAACATGGTGTAGGTGGAACCAGAAGGCGAGTTCCAAGAGGAACCTCTACTCATTCTATACATGAGAGAAACAGTACAAAGGAATAGAGCCATCACCCAAGTAAAAGTGCAATGGAAACACTTTAATCCCGAGGAGGCCACTTGGGAATTGGATGAAGATTTGAAAAAATCTTATCCAACCCTGTTCCAAGAAAGGAACAAACACTAAGGACAATGTTGTAATAAATGGGGAAAGGATGTAATATCCCCCAAAATAAATTATTATTAAAGTCTGTATGCACTTAGGAATTTATTTCCATTTTTGGCAAATTCGAATTTGGAAATTATTTCCATTTATTGCAACTCCGAATTTAGAATTTGGTTAATTGTAATTAATTATTGTGACTATTGGGCAAAGATTTGATTTTCTCAACCAACTCTTTGACTATGAAACTTGTAAGAGAAACATATTTTTTATATTTATTGCCGAGGGACAAATGGAACAACCAGGTTGAAATCAACTGACCATGACTCCATGAGTGGGGAACAAGCTTGAACTACCTCAGGGCTGAATTTTACAAGTGGAAAATCAGGAATTTGGCCATTGGAAGCCCCTAAAAATCAGGGATTTGTAAAGTTACGAAAATTCCCAAGGGGAAAAGACCTAGGGATAAGATTCTTTTGCATATATAGCATATGGAAGGAGGCAGGACGCTGCCTAGTATGCTGTGGAAACGAATATCACTTGTTGTTATGAACAATGTATTCTGAGTGTGAGGCAAGGATAATTTCTGATCTAGAAGAGTACCATAAAGAAAGAGGAGCTTTGATGTTCACCCTTATGGATTCATGGTTAGGCTAGGGGGTGAACGAAACAAGTAGATTGGTTGTTCTATTCTATGGTTGGGTGGAACTTGGCTATTCCATTTGTTGTCCCAACACCTGTTTAAGATATGTACTTCTACTTATTCCTTATTGATTTATTTTATTGGTTAAATGGATTATAATGCAATGAATTGTAGAATGAGCCTTTGCAGTTTGATTTTATTTAATGAGTAAAGTTAAGAAAGCTAGTGTGTGTTAGTTGTTGTAGGTACATGAGATATATCTATAAGCTAAATAAAATATAATTTTTACTGTGTTATTTATAACCTCTACTAGGCATGTGAATATATACATACAAATATTCAGTTTAAGAAACATTGGACTGTGAAAATGCTAAATATAATTCTAGAAGCATTTACAAGATACAAATATATATGAATACAAGAATAGAAATACATATATGTATATGTTGTTGCTCGTACACAATTTTTGTGTCAATTAAACAATTTAACACTCATACACAGGAAGATTTTAGACACTTGAGCCTCATGAATTTTCAAGTAATCGTCCATTGATAAGACTATGCCAAAAGCATAATGAATTTTGCAGTTCATCCTTACCACAATGAAACTATAAACAGAGTTCCAATTGTTATGCACTATTTATTATAGAAGCTACTCAATATATAATAGCTTCTGTTGGTTTAAGCTACTCAATTGTTGAGTTATAGAAAAATCTGTGCATTTTATTACAATAAGGAAATAAATGATTTGTATAGCCAGAGGCATGGGATCCAAGTCCTTTTAAATAGAGTACCTCGAGTAAGGATCCAGTACCACTTGAAAACCATGTATGGACCTTCAAACTAACACTAGAATTCAGAAGCCGAATACCTTTTTCGTGCAAGGCGCTGTCCTGGATCCAGAGACGATGAAGGTTTAAAGTCCTGCAAGGAAATCAATAATTTATAATCAGTGTTAAGATAGAAGTCAAAAAAATTTAAATATTGAATATAGACTAATTACCAGGATAAATTTACGAAATGGAAATATTGCAGATTTAATATATGGACTTTACTTAGCTTGTGATTTGGGGAACATATACCTTTTCTTCCATTTGCGTCGATGAGGAAAATCGTCCACATGCCCAAAGGGGAGGAGTGGACCAAGGATTTCCTGATGGGTACCCTCGCAACAAACATGGGCCCCATCATTAGATTTTGGTAACCGAATATTTAACCAAATATTTCAGAAGGAAGTAAACAAGAAGCATTATTAAACCAGAATGATTAAGAATGCAAAGTATAAAACGTGTTCCACAAAATTGCCCAAATTTGGATCACATATAAGGCTATGAGATTCTGCCCTCATAAATATAAGAAAAACTACAGATTGATAATAAAGAATAACGAGATCATAATAGGGTTTTGGGCACCTAAATCTCAGTTCCTTTCTTTCATACGAACGAGGTGAAATTAGACAGGTTAACTACCGGATTCCAAAACAGAGAGTAAGGATAAATATTTTAAAGTTTTTAAGTTCTAGAATAATATTACACAGTGGAAATCTTAACTTTGTATCTATGCATGTACAAATACGAATAGGGTAAATAGAGTTGTTTTTTATTAAAAAAAAACCTTAGTCAATAGTAAATAAATCCTCACCGCAACTACATGGATTGATTTACGAATTCACAACTTTAAATCTGAGAATGCAAAATTTCCACTATGAGTAGGATACAAGAGTCGATAGCTCGAAGACTTAATACTAAACCAAATAGAGTAATTAAGGGAAAAATGCAACCCATATCTACAGAGAACATAGTAAGTGAACAACCAATTAAAAGGGTGAGTTTAAGCAATGAGGGTCGAGTCCTAGCCTTGATGGAAAACCCTCATGATTAAAAATATGGGTTATGACATAGAAATTTAGCATACCATTATTCTACAGGAACACTCTGTGTTGAATTTTAGGGTCACTGTAATAGGGTTTAACCATAGGAGTTGCAGTGACGGGTATGCCGTGAATCACTCCAAATAAATATAAGGCTACACATCAAAGAAATGACTGGGGGTATTTGCTTGTTGACATAACCCTAACACATTTTGGGACTATCCTTGAATCAAGAATTTAAAACCGCTTGTGTAGAAGACATTACAAGATAACGAATTCAAGAGAAGTGAATGAATACCTCACGAAAGAGATAAAGCCGTAAGCCAACACCATTGTAGAACTTACATATTTAACCAAAGATCGGATGGAAATATTCTAGAGAGTTAATATTAACGAGAAGGGAGGTTCTCAACCAGAAACAATAAAGGAAAAACTAGTTACAGAGACAACTTAATATGCGATTGACTCCCATTTATGCTACAGTTAGTCGAAGCAATAGGGTCTTATGATATTACCCAGTAGATGAGGAAACCAGACAAATGCATAACTTTTTCTTTCCATACACAGGGTAGAATCCCCCTCGTTGCCGATGGTTACACGTAGAGCAATGTACAGAGGTTAATGTAGGATGTTTTGGGAAAAATACATAAGAGCCAAGGGAAATGGCACCTTAGTCACCCAAGTGACTCCCGTATCATGAAGTAGTGGAGAATGGATGCCTTGGGTACACAACCCATGTGAAAAATCATGCATGGCATATCCACATTGGTCACTTTAATCTAGAACCTGTACAATGTAGGAAAACCCATAACTATCAACCCGAGAAATCTTAATGGAATTTATGGACATGCATTAAATATGCATTAAACTGAGCCCACTAGCATTGTTAGTGCTAATCCCTTTCATGAAATCGGATTGGTGCATACTGGAATGTAAGCGTTAGGGTTGTGACTTGTCGCACTAGGTGGATTCCAAACCACAACGTTAAATATCTTTTTTCGGGTGGTCCTGACACTTGTCGACTGGTGTGGGTGTTAGTTCCGCTAATTACTGTGTTGAAGACCTCAACAAAGAAAACAAATAGCCCACTACTGTGACAGTTGGGATGTGCATTCATTTAGGGTATAGTCATGGAAAGGAGGCCCGTATACGACCAAGGTCAGAATATTCAAGTAAGACATACGATGAAGTACTTGTATAAACTCAAGAAAATTGTGTTGTCTGACTTAGACTTTATGACTTTATGGTAATAGGTTTATGCCTAATATCACGATTTAATAGTTCTTGAGATGTGGACTTTTATAAGAGTTTATAATAGATCTAATGTATGGGTATGTAATAATAGAGTATTAGGACTTATATAGAAGTGGACCTTATAAGAAATGCTTTTGGTAATCCCTTGTTAAAGGTAAAATCTAAGTAGTCTAGTGTTACTACAAACCATATGGACATGACCAGTTCATGGTTTCATGAAGAGGCTGCACTTTAACTGGTTATGACAAGTGTTAACTCCTATTTTAATAAGAGTAATAAGTACAACTCGGTGGAAATATTGTCCACCTTCTCTTAGCCGCTTATAAAGACGTTTAAGTATACATTGTTTTCCGATAGCGATGATTACATGTTTAAAATGATTAAATATCTTAGAGTAAAGAAGGATTAATGAATCTATTAATTTTTTTTTTATTTGGTAATTTTGGGGTACATTACACTCTATTTCATTTTGCTCACATAAAGTTTTTCACCAATATTTGACATGGGGAACTACTTTGAGGAGAAAAAAAGTAATCTTTTCTCTATTCGAAAAGTTATGGACAAAAAAATACCCTTCTAGTAGATTCAACCACTTGTCTACAATACCTGCGTTTATCTGACCTTCAAATATAGGAATGTTGAAGTTTATTTGTACCTTGAAGGGGGCGGTGCCTCCGCTCGAAGAAGATGCGTCGCTTGTTGGTAGCCACCAAAGGATTTGCACAAAACTATCCATCATCGCGTTCCTCTGTTGTGTGAGGGCTTCCTCAATCAATAGTTTGAAAGGATCTCCTATCCCGTCATATTTCATTTCTCCTTCCACGAGAGGTCACTTGGGCGTGTGATAGATTTTTTTCCTCAAGAGAAACAAGCTTGAGACCCAACTCTTTGTACTCCAACCTTGTTGGGGACATGCATTAAGACGACAAGGAGCAGACGACTCTGATACCATTGATCTAGATTTTATGAGCAGAAAAAAATGACTACATATTATTAACAAGTGCTTAACAAAAAATAACAGAGATACAGTAAAACTGGTTTTCTATTCAATAAGGAAATAAGATGAAACTGTAAAATGCAGCGGAAACAAGCTTGCTGGAATGGTGGCAACTTATCTCTTGGGAGAGATGTGACAGTTGTGCTCATTTGCAAGAAGATGATTAAAATGAGGCTCTGAAGGAAGTTTTACAATAAATATGAATGAAAAAAACCCTAGACATCCAAAAACCTAACCCTAGGAGACGAAGTGCCAAAAGACATGTGGTCCCTGTTTGGGTAAGTTAGTACATCAACTTCCCGGGGCTGTAACTTTTGCATATGATCTATGTTTTAGGTGTATGATAGTCTGTTGGAAAGGTATCGTTGAGGAGATTTATTTTGGGGGAAATGTTAAAGGAATTTTTATATTTCTCCCTATTTTCCCAAAAACATCGTTTACGGCCTCAAAACGGCTTCGGAAGTGAACAACTGCTAAAAATAGTAAATTACCAAAATTGTCAGAAAACTGTTTTGAGCCAGTTGGAAAAGGTGGGTGGCCACCGATATCCACCTGGATCACAAGTCCAAGAAAATGGATATTTTTTTCAAGGACTACAATATAACCTTGGGACATTCTACAACATATTACCCACAAGGTAATGGGTTAGTAGAATCATCTAATAAAACCCTAACCATGATCATTAAAAGACTCTTATAGGACCAAAAAAAGGCCTGGCATAAGAAACTTATTTACAAGCTGTGGGAGGACATAATCACTACAAAAAATTCCATCTCCATGTCACCATTCCAAATTGTGTATGGCGTGGACGCGATTTTCCCTACCTCACTGGGATTGCCCATCAAAAAGTTGCTACAAGAGAAAGAGGTCGAGTTGGATGATACAAAAAGAAGGAAAAAACAATTGATTCATGCGTAGCAGATGAGGGAGAAGGTTTACAACCGATCACAACTTCATCAAGAGAAGATGAAGAAAACCTTCGACAAGCACGCGAAGAAGGAGGAATTATGGATGAGAGATCTAGTGTTGAAGTGGGACACGAGGAATGAATATAAAGTAAAGCACGGAAAATTCGATCATATTTGGATGGGGCCTTTTAGAATTAAAGTGTATCATGGGAACACCACATATTTTCTAGAAGAACTAAATGGGGAATGCGATTGTTGGGGGCCTGTAAACAATAGGTTCCTCAAACGTTACCTGGTGCAACAAAGTCTGTTTAAATCTCATTGTCATTGTAAATAGTAATTTTATTTTTGTTTTTCATTTTCAAAGAGGTTTTTTTAGATTCAATATGTTAGCAGAAAATTGAATCCCAAAGTGAAGGCCCTATGTTTATGCTGAGTCTGGTCGAAACCATGTTAAGAAGGTTTAGGTTGCGTTTTTGGTTTTCTGTTGTTCAAAGTCTGGAAGTCGAATAAGGCCCAATGGTCAAGCACCTAGTCTGTTGTTCTTTGCCACCTCAATGGGAGGATAACAATCCTCGCTAGAGCCAGCTGTTAGCACCATCATGTTTTCAGTTAGAGTCAGTCTTAGTCGAGTTATAGTCCGTGTGTCAAAGCGTGTGAGGTCAGGTACCGAAGAGAAAATGGGTTGAAGTTAGAAAATGGACGATTGGCCCTTGGAGTCGGGAAGGGATGTCAGAACCAAAAAATGTGTAAAGGGATAAAGGTATTTTCCCAAAGAGTTGGGTCCTTTCAGGAAAGGTCTTACATGCCTAAAGTCGAGGCAAGTGGTTAAATAGAAGTCGCTTTGGCGGATGAAGTGAACATCATCAAATCATTATGAATCTAGATAGAATGAAAAATTACGACGCTTTTATCACATATTCCATGCATGTAATATCCCCCAAAATAATTAATTATTAAATTCTAAGTGTACTTGGGAATAAATTTCCATTTTTGGCAAATTCGAATTTGAAAATTATTTGCCATTTATGGGAAATCCGAATTTGAAATTTGATTATTGTAATTAATTATTTATGAATGTTGGGAAAGAATTTGATTTACCCAACTAACTTCTTGATTGCGACACATGTAAAAGAAAAATTGTTTATATATTAAATGCTGGAAGGCAAATTGAACATCCATGTTGAAAACAACTAACCATGAATTCATGAGTGCGGAATAGATTTGAGTTGCCTCAGGGCTGAATTTTTACAAGTGGAAAATGAGGGATTTGACCACTAGTAGCCCCTGAAAATCAAGGATTTTTAAAACTGCGAAAATTCCGAAGGAGGGAAGGAAATACCTAGGTACAAGATGCACATAAATATAACATATGGAGGATGCATGACACTTCTTAATTTGTTGGAAAAAGGAAACTACTTGTTGTTATGAACATTGTTTAGTGTGAGGCAAGATAATTTGTGATCTATGGAAAAGAGTTGTAGCAAAGGAGGATCATTTCAATTCACCCTTATGGATTCATGGTTAGGCTAGGGGGTGAACGAAGAAAGTAGACTTGGCTATTCTATTCTACGGTTGGGTGGAACTTGGCTATTCCATTTGTGTCCCAACATCATATTCAAATATGTACCTGTTCTTTTCCTCTTGTTAAATATTTTGTTGATTATTAGATGTCAGGAATGAGATGGTTTATGTGATAATTACTTATACATGTTATATGTTCTCACTTAGCATAAATAGTAAAACTACTGTAAGTTCTAATTTCTTATGAAATTGAGTTATATATATGTGTGTGTGTGTGTGTAATCATGCATAAAGAAATGATAGGACTGCTGTAGGTTTTTGGTAAACATTAAGTAAGGTTATGCTTTTACATAATATATATATATATATATATATATATATATATATATATATATATATATATATATATATATATATATATATATATATATATATATATATATATATATATATATATATATATATATATATGTAGAGTACCATAAAATAGATGAAACGAATAACAATCCTCTTCTATAAGATTTACATATTCCTAATGTAGACAACCACAGATTAACAATAACTTAACAACCTACAAATGCATGCTACAGTAGTTGTACACTAATTGATTATTGTTCAAAATGGTTTTCAATAACCTGTTTATTCATTTGAAAAGTAATTTACAAACAACCTGTATACACTTTTGAAGGTAAATTAGAAACAACCTCTATAACCATGAAGCCATGGTTCAAAGTGTATTACAGTAGAGACCCTAGGGTAAAGACCCCTTTACCACTGGTAGACATAATATAAGAAGTTGTGTCTAAGTGCCAAGATTAGAACTCGAATACATTTTTGAGTAAGAAGGCTCTCCTTGATCCGTTTTCCCTCGATCTATATAAACTTGTAGAGATAAAGGGATAGGGCTTGGAAACCGTACTATCTTTAAAAAAAAAAAATGAATGAAATGAAATTGCCTAAAATAACCGAGATGAAATAGTACTTATATTGAACTCGGTGAAGAACCAAGTCACCACTAGAACTGGTGCGATGATCCACCCATGACCAAAGGGGGAAAGTGGATCCTTAATCCAATTGATGGGTACCCTCGCAAAAACGAATCAGGGACCCATCATTAGTTTATGAGATATGAGTATAATGTTTCATAAATACATAATGCAAGTGACGATTTATCACATCAAGAATTTAAAGGTACAAGTCATAAATCATGCATAATAACAAGAATATGCAAGTTATAAATCACACAGGAATAAAGAAAATATATAGGTTATGAACCATAACAATGATAAAGGAATTTTACGAATTGTAAGTTACACAGTGTTAAATAAATCAAAGGAGCATAGTTGCGCAACCCAATAGATGGTGAAGCAATGCCCTTGCTTACCCAAATCTTAAACTATAATTTTCCACAGAGTTAGAATAACCCTCATAACACACAATCACTAACCCCACAAAGGATAATACGATGCTTTATGTATACACAGAGCGCATGTTTATGATTTTTACAATGTTGTGTGAGTACACGAAACACGAAGGGTTTAATACAAAAATATCATAGGCTGAGTTAGGAACTTTGCCTATGGGAAAGTAACCTGTTGTCTTACACAGAGAATAAATTTTGGCATGCACATAGTAAAATCAAGGTAAAACACTTACAGTTTAAAAGGATTAAGTTAAGAATACGAGAAATTTTCTACCACACCACTCTCACACTGTTCGGTATAGAGTTCATTGGTGGCATAAGACAAAAAACATAGGCGTTAAGGTATATGACCTGTCACGTTTCGTTGGGAAGAGAAACCTTACAACCACCCTCGGTAACGAGATTTCTTGTGCGCAGAGTAACTTTTTTCAATACGCTATGGCATGCATTAAAATTGGTCGGATGCCATGTTATAATAATGCTAATTCTAGGAATAGTGAAATGTTATAAGAGTGCCTATGATCTATGACATCTGTGTATAACCAATATGATATGTAAATAGCATAGGTAAGATATGTTCTATATGTAAAATCTAATATGTACATATATTTTGGTATTTTTTAAGGATTCCGAGTAGTGAATGTCACATTATATCAATACTATTTTAAGAATAGTGCAATTGTGTAATAGTCCATAAGGCCTTATATATATAAATGAGTAAGGATTATATTGTATTCTAAACCCATTAATGTTAAACATATTCATAATGGTATATGCTAAGGACTCCATATATGGCATTATATATGGGTAAGTATTAAGATTTCAATAATGGATACAAAGTGGAATGTGCTGAGATTTAGATATAAGTTGGGTCCTTTGGTAACAACTTATATAGATGTATAAGGATAAGAATCGTATCATTGTTATGGTAAATATACTATAGTCTCTAAATAGATGCAGTAAGTAATGCATGAATTACATTTGATAAGTGGAAATGAAAGAATTATGTGGAACAAATAGTGAAGAGTCAAGGAGTTTTTTAATGCACCTAACAAAATAATTTTTTTATTTGGTAAATTTGAGGTACAATTACACTACAACTCTTATCAACTGTACTTCACACACTCTGAAGTGTACCCTTTGCGTGGATGCACTCCAAAAATATCCAATATCGCTATGAAACATCTAGTTTCCATGAATTCAGTGTCCCCCGATACATTCCCATCTCTCGCCTGCCCGATTATAAATTATGAGTGCTCTACATGCATTCTGATCATCAGTCAAGTCTACGCATCTCCTGTAATTCTTCTCACAGGCCTAGGTCAATTGGGATTATTGCCTTTGGTCCACACAAAATCCATCATGCGTGGGACTGATACGCGTTGCGCCATGATGATATTCCAGAGCATAAGAAAAGGTGCATGAAGTGGCAGGAAAGTTGGGCCCGAGCCTCAAATATTGACGTTGATCAATGAATATCCAAAGGTTATGACATATTTTGAGTAGGTCGGATGCATGACCTTTTGTAGAAAAATCCAAGGTTTCAACACAAAACTAGTAGAGCAGTTCACACTCAGGTTAGATGGGTCCCGCGTGGTAATTGCAAGTGTCGCTTTCCTAGTGACAAAGAAAACTCTGTCGGCCATGACATAGATCCCTTCACATGGTGAGAGGTGGTTTAAAGGCATGCCTTTGGACATGCAGTGTTACAAAGACTTCATCAAGAGATACTGCTTAGGTGGGAAGGTTGAAATAGGTGTTCCAAGCAGATATTTGCAGGAGCTTTTTCAGAAACTTATGGAGGTGATTAATAAATATTTCACCTATGAAGGAAGGTTTGACATAATATATCCACACCACATTATATTGTTGATTCACTTCATAGGGAGGAGATCGTTAAATCTTCCTTTTTTCTTACACCAAAGTCTTTGAGAAATAGTGCACAACGCCCAAGCTAAAACAACCCACCCGAAGAGGGAAATATCACACGTCGCGCTGATTAAATTGTTGTTTGTGGAGGAGATAAGGAAATTGGGAAATAACAAGGATTCATTTCTATTTGCAGCATGCATCCCCAAGGATCCAAAAGGATATATTTTTCTACCTGTAGAAAGGTTGACACCACACCGTGCAGAAGCTAAAGAAGGAAGAGTTGCGGAGCAAGGAAGGATATTGGAAGCCCTGTCCCCCCAACAAAAAATACCTCAGAGGAAAGGAAGTCCAAGAAAAAACAAGGAGGTTGGAGAGACCCAAGTCCCAAGCGAGCCACACTCAAAATTAGTCATCGAAGAGTTACTCATGCACGTTATTTGGCTAGAGCCCATCGAAGGCACAACTCAAGAAATCTGGGGCAGAAGGAGGAGGAAAAACACTGAAAGCACATATGTTAGTGAGTTGTCACAACTCGCTATTGCTGAGATAGACCAGGAAAAAAAAGAGCTGAGACAACAGTTGGCAATGAAGACCCTCAAAGTATAATCATCACAAGGTCATGAGGGAAACACAACTTGGATAAAGAGAAATCTTAGGATACGATCATTCAACTGCATGAAACACACAGGGTGTCGGAGGAAAAAAATGAGAAACACTTCAGGGAATGTGAACCGGCCATGGAGAAAGTTTGCGTGGCTCTGACTAGAGCATAGAAGAAGCTGAAAGGGAACGATGTTTTGAAAAGGCATGTGATGAACCTAAAAAGGCAGAGTTGGTCTCTTAAGAGAAAGCTTCGAGTATCCAAACTGCAAACGAGACCAGATGCATGATTGATCGACCATGTTTTTGTCTCCTTAGATGTGGCGTGGACTTAGACTTTGATAGATACCCGCATGAAAAACATACGACATGCAGTGATGGAATATCATGACGAAAGACATGTGTATGTTAGACATGTGAAATTTTGAAGAAGGGATATTGTTCCCTAGTTGAGGTCATCATTTTGGAAGAACCTGCAGCGGTCTGCAACCACCCACCACATGCACGCACCAACGAATGATCACGCGTAAAATGTCATGATTGTTACAATATGTGGCAGGAGTCTGACATAACACTTGACCGTCTAGATGCCCTCTTAGAGGGAAGCATCGACAGATCATTTTCTAACGATGAGATATTGCTGATGATTGAAACTCTGCGGCAAATACGAGCGGCTATGATGCCGTCGATTTCAACCAGTTCTATTTTTAGAAAAGGGTCATTCGAAGAGTCATATGAAAGAGTGTAGTCGAAACCTAATTTCTATGGATGGTAGTTAGAATGCAGGGTAGCCCAAGCATCAAACCATTACCTATATATTCTATCTTTTCAATGTAAGCCGGGTTGGTTGGAAAAGCAATGTAGACAGTGACTATTGATTGTAGTTTTTGATCCGATTGAAACTTAATGCAAAATTGTTGAAGCTTTAATGAAAAGATTCTAACGGTGGCAGTCTGATGTATTGTATTATTTCTTTGCATATGTTCTTTCCCATGTTCTTTATATTCATATATATCATCTGTGTCTGAATCAAAATGTATTTTTGAATCTAGAATTCACTGCGCAGTTCTCTAGATTCACACCATTTAGACAAACCATATTTCTTCTAAGTTAACTCTAATTTCATCCCCAATGGTGCTCTGAGTTGCTTCATGTGTTTCTCTCTCCCCACACACAATTCTTTTAACTGAAAAATGTTGCTCATTTATCCTTTATCCTTCGACTTTAGTCACTAAGTCATTCATTTCTGTCATTTCCTTAAATCGACTCCATAGCCCAAGGTCTTTCTTTCTTTCGCTAATAAAACTAGAAATATTGTTTAAAAGTGTTAATTTGAGCCCAAAGTTTAAAGTTATACCCTGTACAGAGATGAAGTCTCAAGAGAGAGCCCTCTCCAGGTGTGAAAGGCTAGTTTCAGGCCTCAAAGTCAGTTTTTAGGTTGCCTCTGTCATTTGTTTCCTCAGTCGGACAAAGTTTACAGAGTGCTAACAAGATGATTGGGAAAAATTGATATAAGATTGACATCACCAGAAGGCGGAGGGTAATCAAAATTTCCCATCAACGATGGAAACAATCCAACGCCTAAGTTAACAATGTCGAGCTACGGATTATCAATCACTGGGACCATGGAATCCCCCGATGAAGGATCAGGATGGGAGAAGGACAACTGGTCGATGGTCACAATCCATCCCTCATGCGAAAAACACAAGACTTGAAAAACCATAACAACCACTATATGCATCACATAAGTCCAACTCCTTCTTAACAACAGGTTGTAGTCGAGAGGCGCATCGACCACTTCAACTTCGACACACATAATTTTACCTTACAACTACATGAGGAAGGAAGGGATAATTCCATGTGGTCTGAATGACTGACTGACAAATGTATTAAGTAACATAGGCGACAGAGACAAACCGAGCTGGCCAATGGCCTTCCAACATGTGAATGACATCACGCAAGTCGAGGCACCCTCTTCAACCACTGTACAAAAAATGTTCCTAGTAAAATATTTTACGGTGTAAGCCACTACTATTTGAAATGAAATGTGGTAAGGAAAATGGGGTTTCAAGTTGGTTGGATAAAAAACAATCGCTCTTGGGTTACAATTCTCTACCGATCTCAAGGTGGATATCAAAGACTTTCCTTGCTAAGGGAAACTTTGGAGGACTTCCAAAGAAGACATCGTGCAAGGGGTCTGTGCCAAATCTTCCACAATGAAGTATTTATGGGTGGCCCTCACGCTTGGATTATGAGAATCCTTCTTAAACGCACCTTTGGGGATGCAAGTCATCATTTCACCCATCACCTTCTCAATCTGGAGAGGAGTTAGTGGGTTCGTGGCTTCTTTTCCCTTCTCAACAGATTCCAACATTACGTAATCTCAAGACCTGGTCACTATATCAACTTCATAATTCATCATGTAAATATTTGTAGTCAAGTTGTTATTGCTAGGCACCGGGGGTCTTTGAATTCCCCGTGTCACACTCAAGGATGTTCAAGCCCGAGCCATATTTTTCCTCTGTGGAAAAGGTTTCTTTAGAACAACAGGTTGTTGTTGCACCAATAGCTTCTGGGTTTCTACAAGCCAAGGGAACAGATGATTCAGGTGGTATTACGTGCAAAGATTACACAGATACTTTGACTTATTATTATCCATTCCCCCCCCAACATTATTGGTATCCTTTTTATCCCCTTTACCCTTCTTATTCTGTTGTTTCTTCTTTCCCTCGGATTGCTAGTTGGCCTTAGGGTTCGTTGACTGCACATTATGTACGTCTGACATCTGGATAGGGGGAACAATCGAACTAGAAGTATGTCTAGTCATAGTCTGTTGTATAGACAATTGTTGCAATTGATTCAACAACAGGTCCATAGAATTTCTTTGCGCTGAGCGCACAATACCATCGGCATGGGGTCCAAAATTTTTCTTGGCCTTATCGAGAATATACTTTGGAACATCTGGAAAAATATCGTAGAGCATGCTAGACTGAGGGTAGATCAATTCAAAATATTGCGATCTCATAATCACCTCCTCTTTTGAAAACAATCTGGAAGTTGCTACGTCCTTGGATATGCAGGGCACCAAAGACTTCAAAAACCACTAAAGCAAGAAATCAGGAGGGACTTGGGCCTTAATTAATCTCTTTTAATGCTGCCATTCTCGGTTATGATCTGAGATGTGGTCGGCCTTGGTTTTCTCAAAGTTGGCCAACTATTTGGTGTCAGCATCGTATCTCACAGGAAACTGGATATGGTTCAAGAAAACCATCACCAAGTCGGTGAAGTAAGAGTACCTCGAGAAGTCAAGCTTACTATACCATTTCACAACGCCCCCTATAAGAGTGCATTGAAAAGGCGCAACTGGACGGAGTCATCCCTCAGTGAGTTTGACGAGCAACATTAATGAAAATTTGTCACATGATCACCTGGATCCTCGCCAGGGTTTCCTTCAAATTTCATAATATCTGAGGGAAACTTAGTCAGCATGGGGGTCCAACGTGGATCATGAAAAATTGGGTTGTTCAATAATCTTGAAAATTTTGACAGATGTAGCGTTTCCAGAAACAATAGTTTTGGTTGTGAACTATTTACAAGAAAAGAGGGTCCTGGAGTTTGTCTCGCACTAGGTTGCCAGGAAAATTTGGATTGTTGGTTAGTGTTTTGGTAAAAAAGGTGGCCCTAACCAACATAGGCTAACTACGTCTATTGGGGTATCATCAACTGACTCCCATAATTGGAAAACATATCTTGTGTGGGGATTTCTCCCTGCATTGTGTTCCAAGGAATTTGGAAGGGTGATGCAGACCCACCCCCTTCTCCCCTTGGGGTCTTATGAACTCCTGGTCAAGGATCAATCAAGATATTGAGTCAGATCAAATCTTTGGGTCTCTACTAGACCCCAAATCTATTTATGCATGCCCTTTTTCTCATGGTGCAGGTCGTATGAGACCCATGAGCCCTCTCCATAGCACTGGTCAAATTTCAATGCTAATGGGCGCTAGATCTTCTGACTAAGTCCCTTCCCTCCACATGACCCTGGGCTGCGACCGTGGGATAGATCCCTTCATGACTCTATGCTTCAGATATTTTGCGAGCTTCTTGCTCCATTTTTCCTAAAACCTGAATCGACAAATTACAAAACCTACGAGTACTAACTCCTTTCCTTCTAGCCCTTTAATATGGTGTCAAGCTATAACTTGGGGCTCAACTATCAAGTGCTTCGGGACTTTTCCCTTCGCATCTCCCGATAATATATTACCTCATTCTTTCTGAAATCTAAACCCTGAACTTCCCTTATATCGGATCGATGGTCCACGTATCCCTGCAACGAACAATTTAGATCAGTTTTAATGCTTCGCGATATCTATGGATTGCTCGATGCAGTTCTTCTGATTCGTGATTCCACGAGTCTTCTTATCTGCTGCCACATGATCTCCTCATGATCAATGGACGTGATCAACTTATGACTTCAGAATTAGTGAGTTTTCATGAGCGGCTTTCTCCCCTTTCTTGATTTCTGAATTGTTGAATTCTTTGGGACCAGATCTATGATCCACGTTCCTCTCGCGATCAAAGGATGTGATCACTTTCGTGAACTTAGAATTCAGAAGTCTTCTCTTCTCTTGAATATGCTTCTCCTAGCTCTAACTTCCTGATTTGTGAATCAACAAAGGACTGATATTTCACCACTTGTCCTGCCTCAATGGACGATCACGATTGCCTCACAATTTTAGACTTCATGAGTTTTCACTATGCTCCTTGCAAATCTTGTGAAGTCCGATTCCTCGAATTCTCAGATCTTCTTCCACTTGTCCCCCTAGACGATGGAGGGTTCCTAAAACCTTTATAACTTCAGAACTTCGTAATTCATCTTATCCTATGCACTTGAAAGGGTTTAAGCCTCGTGCACTTACCTCCGGATCCAACGACTATTAGTCCTTCGTGCCTAGATCTGATGGAAGAGATTTGTTCCTCTCCTGCGCACTCATTTCTCCCTTCTCGACTCTAATCCAATGGTCCATATTCTTCAAAGTTCTTGATCCAACAACCACTATTTCTCCTCCTCTTGAGCTTATGCTTTCTTCTGACTTGGAAGAATTTCTAAGTGTCAAAGGCTGCGACCTTTGATCTTTCTCCTGCGAACCCGACTACCTTGGGTCTCATCTGCGCTTCTAAAAAATTTGTCTCTCCTGATATTTTTCTCACTCAAATATCCAAGGGTATCAGTCCTTATACGTCCTTCAAATCACTTTTTGGTGCCCTCCTGGCACGTTCTGTGCTCAACTTCCTAATCTTTTGAACTTGAAACAAGTTCGCCTCTACACGTGCTCCTTACGCTTTGATTAGCCTTTTGATGGCTGTGTTTCAACAATTTTTCTAAGTGTTGGCCTGGTGCACTCATTGCACAGGTCTTCCTCTAGAGTATTCAACAACTCTGTATCACCTTGAGCTTTAACTTCTTGGACCTCAAAGTTCTCTGTCCCTTTTTCTCCTCGAAGGGATATAAGTGCCCTGTTGGAAACTTCTCACTCAAAGAACACCTTGATGAGTGTTTTCTAGAGAGTGTTCGGTAACTTTGTAAGTGTATTCTCCTTGAAACTTCTCTTCTCTCTGAACTCGAACTAGAGTTCCTTTGTGCATCCCTTTCACCTACTAAATTCCCTCCTGGCAGAGCTCCGCAAAATCTTCCCCAATTTTTTTCTCTCCTCTATGCCTTCTCTGCACAGACTTCCCTCTAGAGTATTCAGTAATTCTGAGGTTCCTTGGGTTTTTTAATACTTCTAGTGTGCTCTCCTATCATTTTATTCTATGAAAAAAAGAGTTCATATGTGCACTCCTTGCGCTGACTACATAGTTTCCAATGCTCTGTTGTGCACTCCTTGCACAACCTAAAGAAACTAGAAACAATTTTAGAAAACTCACAAATAGATAATTCTATCTATCCTTGTAGATGAAATCTATCCAAAGCATCTAGAGTATACATTCATATAAAAAAAACCATGACATTCATTCATAAACATATAAACACACACATAATCATATGCAGGAAAAACTGCTCTTTTTTCCTTAACATGAATGTCCGATTACAATATGTGCAGGCTGGACTATAACAGAGTCTCATCTCTCTCAAACCAAATTATTCTACCTCCTATTCAATAAAAATACTCCTCCAGCCACCCCATTTGGGCATGCCATGCATCTATGTATATGGGAAGGTTCTTAGGGTTCCCTCTGACTACCTCTCCTATTGAAGTAACAACTAACAACTACTCAAGATCCGTTACATTCAAGACTGAGAGTGAAACTCCCATATCTCTTGCGATCATTCAATTTTCGAGTGTTTTGATTTCCTTCAATCATCCGTTGAAAACAAATCTATAGGAAAATGCCATATTTTAGATTCCAAATAATTAAAAAGGTGCTCTATGGTGCTAGGTTGTCCCTCCACGTGGGTTTGCTGATGATGCTCCTGCATCATACTCGATAACTAGGAAAATCATGAGCTCCTACTCATGGCTCCCTCTGCTATGTTGTTGAGATCCTCTAGGGTCCCATACCTGAAATTTGAGTTGTCCACTTGCTCCTCTTCCTTGCTTCTTCTTCTTCCCTACTTCTCCTACAGGTCCTCTTTTCTTCCATCCTTCTTTGATGACTACTTCTTGTGCTACTTCCAACATCAATCTCTTTATCTTGTCTATTTCTTTGTCCAGCTAGTCCACTGGCTGGTTTTCCTCCTGTAGTCTTCTCTGTTGGATCTTTTCTTCATTAATTACCAACTTAACTTGTTGGATGATATGCCTTTACATATTTACCCTTCTCTCCAGGGCCTCCAGTTCTTCACATAGATAAAAAAGGTCCATGCTATCTGTCGCTTCCTCCTTTGTTGTAGGTTCACATTCTATAGTTGTCTCTTGCTTAGCTTTCTGGTTGAAAATTTTGAGCAATTACTCTAAATGCTCTTCTCTCTCCATCTCTTGGTAACATTGAAGTGTGTGCTCTTTCTCCCTTTTACCAATCTGATCAATTTGAACCTCCATATTATCTTCATCTCCTATGGTACTAGTTGGCTATTCCGTTGCAGACTCCAGTTCGTAGTCTCACCACTAAGTTGCTACTCAACTTCCTCCTTTGACATATTGAATTTTGTCATACCCTCTTGTGTTGGTTCAAATCCAACTTCCTCCAACTGCTCCCCAGGCTGGTATGCTCCTCCACCTGTTTCCAATTTATCCTGTTGGATGTGGCTTATTTTCACTATCACTCGTCTCTCCAGGGCTTCCAATTCCTCATGTAGCTCAATTTGTTTTATGTTGTCTACTTCCTCTTCTATTGTAGGCTCCAGTGCTATAGTCATCTACTGTTCATCTCCCGGGCTGAAGTTTTTGAGAAATTCTGTTGAATTCTCTTCTCCTTCTGCTGGGGAAAACATTAGTTTCTTCTCCATCTCCTCCTCTTCGACAGTCTCTTTTAGCTGTCCTTCTATTTCTACATGTGCAACACTTATGCTAACCTCTTCTCGGATGCTTGGAAGGAATGATTTGATTCCTCCAATGATCAAAACACTCCTCTGATCCTCCTCCTTTGTGATGGAAGTATTTAACTTATCATCATATTCATTCACATGGTTTACAAACCCACATGAATATTCATCTATCAACACTCCTTACTAATATGAACTCCCCCCTGAGCTCCTAAGACTTTCAGATAGTCTCATTTCCCTTCCCTTTCCCATCTGGAAATTTGGGATTTCTCTCCTTCTCTCCTGACAGTCTATGAGATCTCCTGATCCCATCTCATTGCCCACCTGGAAATATGAATTTCCACTGCCGTCCTCCTGATAGTCTAGGATATCCTCACTTGATCTCATATGATTGCCCACCTAGAAATTTGAAATTCATCTCTACCCTCCTGAAAGTTTATGAGACTTGCAATTGATCTCCCTTCCTCATCACTGAGGGTTTCTCCAACTTTTGGCTCACAAATGAAAACAATCTCCTCCTTTGTGTCACCGAGGTTTTTATCATGGCTCAACCACATTTTGAACTCTTGTTGCTGATTTCTAACCAACAATTTTTGATCATGCCAATTTACTTTCCTATTCAGAGGCCATTCGTACCTCTAGCTTACCTTTGCCTCCTGCTGCATCCTCAATGATAGCCTCTCCATCCTTGCTATTATCTCATTAAGCTACAGATCCATATCTGGATTGCATTTCTTTTTGCGCTCTTCTCTTTGACCATGCTCATGGCCTTCAATAGCCATTTCCACCTTCTGTTGTTCCTTCTCACAAGTCTTGTGGATTACTCAGCATCTGAGAGAATCTCCAACTCCTCCTACAACTCACCTGACTATCTACTAACTATTATGGACTTGTAACAATCATTCACAGAGCATCAATACTCTATCTTCTCCTTCACCTGCTATCTACATGCAAACTTATGCTTCAGATACTACTTGACGCAGTGAGACTATATCCTTCATTTCCTTTGTCTGAAATCTACAGATGAAAATTTCTCTGATACCACTTGATGGTATCAGACTATCTCCTTTATCTCCTTTCCTCTTTTGTCTAATGTCTACAAGAAAAAATATGTTCTGATACCACTTGATGTAGACCTCCCCCCTTCTCCCCTCGGGGGATGCTGACCTCTCAGTCAAGGATTGATCGAGATATTGAGTTAGATCGATGCTTTGGGTCTCTTCTAGACCCCAAATCCATTTACATAGGCCCTTTTTCCTGTGGCACAGGTCATATGAGACCCACGGGCCCTCTCCATAGCATTCGTCAAATTTCAACGTCAATGGGCACTAACTCTTCTGAATAAGCCCCTTCCCTCCACATGACCCAGGGTTGCGACTGTGGGCCAGCTCCCTTCGCGACTCTGTGCTTTAGAGATTTTGCAAGTTGCCTGCTCTATTTTTTCTAAAACCCGAATCAACGAATTACAAAGCCGATGAATATTGACTCCTTTCCTTTAGGTCCTTTAATATGGCGTCGAGCTATAACCTAGGGCCCAACTATCGATCTCTTTAGGATCTCACCCTTCACGTCTCCCAATAATATATTACCTCCTTCCTTCTTAAATCTAAACCCCCAACTTCCCTTGTGTCAGATTGACAGTCCATGTCTCCCTGCAACCAATGGTTCAGATCCCTTTTCGCACTTCACGATATCTGCAGACTGCTTGACACAGTTCTTCCAATTTGTGACTCTACAAGTCTTCTTATCGACTACCATGTTTTCTCTTCACGATCAATGGTTGTGATAAAATCGAAACTTCAAACTTCGTGAGTTTTGGCGAGCGACTTTCTCCCCTTTCTCAATTTTTAAATCGTTGAATTCTTCGAGACCATATCTATGATCCACGTTCCTCTCGCGATCAACGGTTGTGATCACTTTCATGAAATCAGACTTCATGAGTCCTCTCTTCTCCCGACTCTACTTCTCCTACCTCCAAATTCCTGACTTGTTAATCAACAAAGTGATTATATTCTTCCATGTGTCCTGCCTCAATGGATGATCACGATTGCCTTGCAATTTCAGACTTCGTGAGTTTTAACTCTTCTACTTGTAAATCTTCCAAAGTCTGATTCCTCAAATTCTCGGATCTACTTCCACCTACCCCCCTAGATGATGGAAATTTTTGACAACCTTCAGAACTTTGGGACTTCGTAATTCTTCTTCTTCTATGCACTTGAAAGGGTTTAAGCCTCGTGCACTTACCTCCAGATCCAACGAATGTTGGTCCTTCACGCCCAGATCCGATGGACGATATCTGTTCCTCTCCTGTGCACTCGTTCCTCCTGTCTGGACTCTGATCCAACGATATAGATTCTTCATAGTGCTCGATCCAATGATGACTATTGATCCTCTTCCTGATCTTACACTTTCTTCTGACTTGGAAGAATTTCTAAGTATCAAAGGCTGCGTCCTTTGACCTTTCTCCTGTGAACCTGACTACCTTGGGTCTCATTTGTGCTTCTAAAAATGTTGTCTCTATTGAGATTTTCCTTGCTCGAATATCCAAGGGTCTTGATCCTTCTATGTCATTCAAAGGACTTTCTTGTGCCTTCCTGACATGTTCTACACTTGACTTCCTGAGCTTTCAAACTTGAAACAAGTTTTCCTCTATGCGCGCTCCTTGCGCTTTGACTAGCCTTCCAATGGATGTATTTCAACACTTCGTTTGAGTATTGTATAGGTTCACTCCTTGCATAGGTCTTCCTCTAGAGTATTCAACAACTCTGTATCACCTTGATATTGAACTACTTAGACCTCAAATATCTTTGTCCCTTTTATCCTCGAAGGGATATAAGTTCCCTCTTGGAAACTTCTCGCTCAAAGCACACCTTGATGAGAGTTTTCTAGAGAGTGTTCAATAACGCTCTAAGTGTCTTCTCCTTGACACTTCTCTTCTCTTTGAACTCGAACCATAGTTCCTTTGTGCACCCCTTGCACCTACTCAATTCCCTCCTAGCAGAGCTCCGCAAAATCTTCACCAATTTTGTTCTCTCCTTTGTGCCTTCTCTGCACAGTCTTCCCTCTAGAGTATTTAGTAACTCCGAGTCTCCTTAGGTTTGCTAATCCTTCTGGTGTTCCCTCCTAGAACGATCTTCTTTTAAAAAAATAGTTCATATGTGCACTCCTTGTGCTGGCTATAAAGTTTCCAATTCTTTGTTGTGAACTCCTTGCATAGCCTAAAGAACCTAGAAACAATTTCAGAAAACTCACAAATAGAGAATTCTATCTATCCCTGTAGATGAAATATATCCAAAGAATTTACAATATACATTCATATAAACACACAGGTAACATTCATTCATAAACATATAAACACACATAGAATCATATGCAGTGAAAACTTCTTTTTTTCCCTTAATATGAATGTCCGATTACAATATGTGCAGGTTGGATTGTAACAGAGTCTCAGCTCTCTCAAACCAAATTATTCTACCTCCTATTCAATAACAATACTCCTCCAGCCGCCCCATTTGGGCATGCCATGCATCTACGTATACGGGAAGGTTCCTAGGGTTCCCTCTGACTACCTCTCCTATCGAAGTAACAACTAACAACTACTCAAGCTCCATTACATTTGAGACTGAGAGTGAAACTCCCATATCTCTCATGATCATTCAGTTTTCGAGTGTTTCACTCTCCTTCAATCATTTGTTCAAAACAATTCTACAGGAAAATTCCAGCTTTTAGATTCCAAATAATTCAAAAGGAGTTCTATAGTGCTAAGTTGTCCCTCCATGTGGGCTTGCTCATGATTCTCTTGCATAAAAGGAGATAAGATGAAGGTCCTAAACTTCCTACACCAAACAAGATATAATTAGCGTTTGGCCCGATTGGTTGCTGAAAAGTACCACCGAGCGAAGGGGACGAAGGAGATATATGACCCCCACCATAAGGGATAGCATTGAAAGGGACAAAATCACCCCTGGTTGACCCTTACATGGAAGCGTTTGAGATCCCTGCCCCTAGACCCATGGTCTATAAGGTAGAGTAGGTATGAACCGAGTTTGAATTAAATCTGGGAATCCCATATGAGAAGGGAGGGCCCATCACACTCTGAGTAAACAAAGCAGTGGATGAATCCGATAATGGTATCAGATCACTGCTTGAATTTGAGGGAATCGAGACCACTATGTTCCTGACTGACAAAGGTGGGAGAGGAGGTAGGATGCCCCTTGTAGTAGTAGCTGTAATGAGAGTATGAGGAATCCCAGACAAAGTAGCAATATTCACTTCCATTATCTCCTGTAGGACTAGCTGGTGCTCAAAAGGTGTCACCTCAGGGGTTTTCACTTGGATATTAGTTGGATCCACATGTACAACATTCTCATAAACAATTTATTCTAGCGAGAAAACCCCCTATGTATACACTAGGGTTTACAATGTAGATAAATCAATAACCGTTTAAAAGTTTCTTACTTCTCTAACTACCCAAAACATACCCCAGACTTATGCAGGAAAAGAAAAATGAGAAGGATTTGGTAACTGTACCTTTATTCCATGTTCGGTGTTGATCCTCTCGCACTTGATAGCTTCACTGACTGCAAAAATCCTCCCAAGGTCATTCTACATTCAAATACAAATAAACAAAAAAATACAAGCATACATTTCATACATAAATAAGAGTAAGATGTTAGAATAAAAACATAAATCAAATGCAAACATTCGACACATCATGTTATTGGTACAAGAAAAGTACTTCTTTTATTGATAATACAATGATTACTTACAATGAAAGTCGACTGCTGCTCCTCGAACCTGGTCCAGAATCCTCTTCACCAAGCTCCAAGTGCACCTCCATGTATCTTTCTCCTCTCAAATTTCTTCTTTGGGAAATGGATCGGGTTCTTATGGAGGAAAAAGGAAAAAATGAGGAATTCTGAGGAAATTCTCACAACAAGGTTGCAAATGCTTGGGGCAAGGAGGGGATGTGAAACGAGAATAGTTTCACTATTGTAATGTATAGATATGGAATGAGACCCTAAAAACTGCTTTTATATGGGAGAAGGATGGTTATTCGGTTGGGTGACAGGCTATAGGCAGTGGATTAGTTGGGAAACTACCCAATATCCCATAATCTCAACGAATTCCTTGCAACATTTTAATTTTTGCAACTTTTTCAAGTATATGCGGGTTGTAGTGGTGCAACATGCATACGTATGCAAGATGTATTGGTGCATTAGGCATATGTATGTGGGAAATATTGATGCAGGGTGCGTACATCTTCAAAAATAAGTTTTTAAGAAGAGCAACTCAGTGATGGCTTGGAAAAAAATACAAGTAAGAGGGAGAAATGCTAGGTATGCATATGTAGAGAAAATTAGGGTTATAATAGATGCCCCATAATGTGTGAGGGTAGAAGAGTATCTGATGGCTGGAATACATTACAAAATCTTCACCAAAGTATGAAACGAGTGAGCACGAGACTAGATTTTGGGAGGTGCCATCTGCAAAAATAACAATTGTCTCTCCGAGGCAGGCATACCCATACCCGGGATAAAATAAATCATGGATGCCAATCAAATACAGTGCAGATCCATGTCATATAACTATATAAATTATAGCTGTGAGTAATACACAATGGATCTACATCTCAAAATGAAAGATATACAAGTATAGTATCCATCTTCAAGAAACTAACAATTCCTGATGGTTGGAGGTGAGGCCTTCAGAGCTCGAGCAACAACTTCAAGATCTTCAAAACTCGGGTAGGAGTGTAATGTGAGTGTACAACTTCACTACCCAGAAGTCTTTGACAACTCGTTGGGAAAATACAAGAGGATCTCAATGATCAGGCAGAGAACTTCATTGATTTCGAACTAGGACTTGATTGGACTTTTGGGATGGCCAGGCATGAGGTCACGAGACAAAATGAAGAAAGGCTGACTCAAGATCAATGAAAATTCTCTTGGACAAGAGTAAAAAATATGATCAGACTCACGAAACATGACATTGACATAAGTTCACAATGCATAAGGCAACACAAACTCTCCATGTCTTTGGAAGAGTAACCAAATTGAGGAAAACATATCTCTATGTAGCGAGAAAAAATTCCTAAGGTCATATTAGATCCCAAATCTTGAGAAACAAACAAAAGGATGTTCTTTGTCCAAGGGTGACTCATTGTGCTGCAAAAAAAGAATATATATTTCCCGTCCCCTCTTTTTGGGATTTTTAATGTTTTTGTCTTTTCCAATTTTTTAAAGAGCTTGAAAAAGAATAAAAGAATGCTACATTACAAAGGAGGAACGAGTGTCGCAAGCATACTAGTTCCAAATGCAAGGAACACACCAATGATCAGAGCAAGGAGACATGTGCAGGAAAAGGACACTCAGGGAAAATTCCTCCATGGGTCAAGGTGTCAGGTCACAGAGGAAAAGTGCTATGAGGCTTGCGTATAAGGCATGCTTCAAAGGTTTAGTTGAAAGCAACATGGAGCCAACATTATGCCAAAGACACAGAGATGCAAATGCGATTAAAAAGACATGATGAAACCCTCTTCAATGTGTTTTCCACGAGCCTAGTGAAGGTAAGCTCGGTAGTTTTTTCACATTTAGAGAGTCTGAAAAAATGTAAAAGAAGACTCCACTGGGGTAAATTTTTTGGAAATAGTTTAGTCAGTTCAAAAAAGGGATAAACTAGCACTGAAAAGACATCCATTCAAAACCATTTTAACAAGTGTGACACAGACAAGATCACTTGGTAATATTTTCAATTTTAAGGAGTCTGAAAAGAGCTTAACTATGGACTCATGACATTTTTCTAGATTTATTATCCTTAGCCCAAAAAAGTATCAAATTTACTGAGAAGTATTCTCCCAACGAGACAAATCTCCCAAGGTGTACATTTTTCCTCCATAATACACAGGTCGGAAAAAGGGGTAAGCTCGTGCCAATAGATGTTCTTCTATGCCAATGTAACGAGTGAGAAAGAACAAGGTCACTCGATGATCTTTTCAATTTTAAGGAGTCTGAAAAGAGCTTAACTATGGAATCTGTAGGGGATGTTCTTCTGGACCAGTTTAACGAGTGTGAAAGAACAAGGTCACTCAACGATCTTTTCAATTTTAGGGAGTCTGAAAAGAGCTTAACTATGGACTCTGTGGGGGTTCCTTTTTCATAAATTTAGTCCCTTGGGCCCAAAAAAGGGTTAAACTTATACCTAAGAATACTCTTCTAGAGAACCTAAGTTCCTAGAGTATACCTTTGTTCATAAAATTGACCATCTGGACCAAAAAAGGGGTAAACTATCACCGGACAGACGTGCCTTCAAGTTTTATTTTAGTGAGCGTGAAGGACAAGAAGATCGCTCAACAATACTTTCATGTTTAGAGAGTTTGAAAAGGGGTTAAAGTAGACTCCATGAGGTTACTTTTCTCAGTTAATCTAGACAAGATTGAAAAGAATAAATGTAGTCTCGTCGGATGTTTCTTTCAGATTTCAAAGTGAGCTTGAAAGACAACAAAATATGCTCATTTTTGGGAGTCTCGAGGGTGAGGCCAAGAGTGATTATGCATCAGATGTATGAGGCTCAATATTGTAATCATGACATGACTAACAAGGACTCTCGAGCCTAAAGTCATTAAAGGTAGCATGGATGCCAAAATGCAACAAGGATATAACTAGGGCATCCATGTAGAGGTAGGTTGTACCACTAAATTACGAGACTTCTAAAGCAGAAATGATGGTTCTGTGTCATAGTTCAGTGGGATCGACCCTATGGAAAAGTGGAAAAGACAACGAGATGCTGAAAGTGGAGGTGGAATCCTAACTTATATGCAAAAAGTTGGAAAAACGACTTTTACCAAAGGACCTTTGAAAGTGACCCATCTCCCAAAACGCTTTCCAAACCAAAAGTGAAGTGCATCGTATCATCTAATAATAAACTTAAGAACCACATTAAATGATTTTCAAGCCACAAAAAATGACAAAAGGGTTCAAAAAAGTGGAAAAAAGGGCCAAAAAAGTCTATAAATAGAAGCTGACAACTCATTTTCACGATTTCAATTTAAGAATTAACCAAAAGGTAAAAAATACCCCTTTGCTAAAAGATTTGATTTTGGGAGCTTCAGAGGATGACACAAACTTCTTCTCAGACCAAGTATCAACGTATCCCTCTTGCATTTCCATTCTTATTTCTTGCATTGTTTTTAGTTTTTTTGGGGGGCACACTCTCTTAAAAAAGGGATGCCCCACGTGATCGCAGTCTATCCAAGGAAAACCCATGTACATCCATGGGTAGAAAACAATCTTCCCACGGATGTACGTGACTGTGTCCAAAACATCCCGCGTACACCATCAAAAGCATGGAAAAAAAATGAAAAAATGCAAGAGATAACTCCTCCTTGAATTTGTCATGTAATAGGATGTATGTTCATTGGAGAGAGAGGGATCATGAGGATATTGATGTCTTGTTCAAATAAGGACCATGCTACCATTGCCACATTAAAACATTGTGGGTTATGGAAGTTCTACTAGTGTCCTCTTATGAGGGCACAACCCGGGCTTCTGAATGCCCTGGTGGATTATTGACACCCAGACGTAGAGATGTTAATGATTGAGGGGAAGTCATTGAATCCAACGACCGAGGATATTTACTTTTTGACTAGCCTCTCAAGTAGAGGGGAACCGGTCAACCTACGCACATTTCCTCTTGGGCCCTTCAACATCATTGACTACATCAGGATGCACTGTGAGGAACACACTGAGAAAGTAGGTTCTCAAGTGCCCATCAGCAATATCACCAACCTATCACTGAAGGTGATATTACTACTCATTGGACGGATCAATGGTTCCGTGACCATCCATAGGCCTCCCGGGTGCACATGTATTGTGCCATGCAGTGCCTTGACACATACATTTTTTATTGGAGCAGGACCATGATGACTTGCATGAAGAGACAACTTACAGATTTCCGTGAGAATAGCAACAAAAACTTTGGGTTTGGTACCATTTTATGCTCATTCTTCTTTGAGAGGGTACCTAGCTTGATTCCTAGAGAGACAGTCCGGGGGCATGTGGCCTCCTTCCCAACAATGTGTAGATTGGAAGCACTGATGCCATGGTAGGGGGGAGGAAGGACCATAGAGGCCTTCAACGACACATTTTTTGACTGGTGGGAACGACAGATTATGGCGATAGAGGACTACCCCTACGTCAGAATCAACTTTTCTAGTGATCCAGACATGCTTGTACCTCCTAAAGAGGAGCGAGGAGAGATAGGTATGTTTGTTTTTAAATTTATTTCATTTTTAGTTTCTTTTTATATATATCATTTTTATTTGTATCATAGTATCTGGAAACTATGTATCTATTATGTACAGATGTGGGACCTGTGCACCCGACAGACTTCTCGAGGACTAGGCAACATCCTCGACTAGAGGCAGTACCAACAACAACCGAAGGACCAACAGCTGCAGGGGGGCTTCTAGCCAAAAATATTGAGAGGGTGTTGAGACAGGTGGAGTGGAACCTCACCGTGCTTACTCCTGCAATTCCCATGGCTGAGATCGAGGATCTTCTGCCATCTATGCACCCTCATGTAGTTGGGGTTCCATGGACTTGGGTCCTACTCTTTTTGCATTTGGAAAATGCCATTTTTCACTACGTCAGGGCCAAGATGCCCCGCGATTAGGTATGATGGACCATCATGTGCCGAGGGCACTTTTTGTATATTTTTGAGGGCATAAGCCCCGTGATGTATACCAGATTTATTATTTTTTTGATGCGTTTTCTCCCAACTATGTACTCTGACAATTTTTGAGGTATATATATATATATATACATATTTTATGTCTTATGGATCACCTTTTTACAAATTTATGTACATGTGTATGTGTGTGCTTCTTTTTATGTGTGTGCAATATGCCAATCTAATACTTGAATAGCTAGAGTATCTGTCATTTTATTTAATCTCCTAGGAACATGGATATACGTAATGTAATCAAAGAAACGTTCTAAGAGATGTACCCTAAGTAAGCATCAGTGTAAAGTAGGATCATAAATATGGTAAACCCCATTTAACTGAGACACAACCAACTGAGCATCTAAGTAGACTCAGAGGTGAGAGATACCATGTGACAAAGCATCACGAAGCAACTTTATCACTGCATTGTACTTGGCTACATTTTTTGTAGCGTCACCTATACATATACCTCCAAAATATAGAAACTAACCTTGAGGCATGAAAATCACCCAAGATTTAGAAGAAAGCCTTTGAGTGTGTTGGCTAGCATTTTTCGTGAACCCAAAAAACAACTCCGATTCACTTGACATCTGCCATAGTGAAAAAGATGACATAAATAACAACACGTCCATAAAACAAAAATACCAAAAACTGATTGTATAAGAACTATACATATGTACAAGAAGTCACCCAAGTGACCAACCTACGAGTAATACTTTTTGAGCTAGAGCCCATTTCTAGGCTCCACCAAAGCATTTCCCTCAAAGTCAACCAGAAGATAAACACCCTTCTTTAAGACCTCCTTTACAATGAAAGGTATGAACCACATGGGTTTGAACTTGCTTGCCCCCAGGGGATCCTTATATTGGTCATAGACTAGGACAAGGTCACCTTCGGAGAAAATATGAGGACAAACGAACCGATCAGATTGACACTTGACTCATTTCTTTTGAGCCTCGTTGGCCAAGGATGCATCACATTGTTTCTCATCGAGTTGCTCGAGATATAATAAGCGTTCCTCAAGTGGTGAAGTGTCTAGAAATAACTCTATTGCCAACTTTAGAGATGGGATGTGGAACTCTATAGGAAATACTGCTTCCATCCCATAAATGAGTTGAAAATGTGAGTAACCGGTGGCAGTCTTTACAGACGTTCAGTAGGCCCATAAAACCCAGTACGACATCAAATGCCAATTTGACTTGGCATAATTGATCATTCACTACAGAATAGTCTTGAGGGACTTATTCAAAGCCTCCACCTGACCATTTTCTTGTGGGTAGTAGGGTGATGAATGCTCTTGCCTAAACCCAAGATTTGATGTTAACTCATACATCATTTTGTTCTGAAAGTGACTGCCAATGTCAATGAAAATATCCTTTGGGATGTTGAACCTTGCTACTTCTGGTTAAAAATAAAGATATCTCTTATTTCTCCATCATTATTAAATGTTGTAATAACCTCGACTCACTTTGTGAAGTAGTCTACTACTACGATGATATAACAATGCCCCCTGGCTAAAGCTGGGTGGCATGTAGTAAAATCAATCCCCCACTTAGTGAAGGGACTAACAATGATGACGGGAAACATGGGAGTGGGATGTGCCCTCATCTTCTGAGAGAAGATCTGACATGGGTGGCACTTCTTGACTGACTCGACGCAATCCTTGATTAACATAGGCCAAAAGTAACTGGCTCATAGAATATTTTGGGTCGTTTCCAACCTAGACATATGACGACCACATGATCTTGTGTGGCAGTCATTAAGAACAACTACTTCTTCTTCATGAATAAGGCACTGACGAAGAATGCAATCTACACCTCGACGATACAAAGTGTCATTGAAGATGAGATAGTTTCATGCCTGATGGTGTATTCGTTGATGCTCATTGTGAGAAGAAGAAGTGGGGAACTTCAAAGTCTAGAGATAGACTAGTATATCTCCATACCAAGGGTCTGAAGATGCAATTAAAAAAATATATCCTTTAATAGGAGATTCTTTGGGCGTAACATCACCTGATTCGGCTAGAAGTTCCGAGATAAGTTACGCAAAGACCAAAGACTTTTTGGATTTCGTGGAAACAAAATCCAAGTCAAATTCCTGGAGGATAAAAATACATCTAATGATCTTTCCACGAATGATGCTTGATGTCAACACATATTGAAATGGATTCACAATGGAAATGATGGTGGTCTTGTGAAGTAGGATATAATGAAGGAATCGCTGGACAACATGCACTGTTGCCAACACAAGTTTCTCAACATGGGAGTAGTTGAGTTCCGACCCAACCAGGCCTCGGCTTAGGCAATAAATCATGTGCTCTTCAAGTAGATCATACTCTTGAAACAAGACCATACCAATGGTTGACTCTACAACGACTAAGTACAATAAGAAATATTTATTATAATTGGGGGGCCGGAGCAGAGGGGAAGACATGAGGGTGCATTTCAATGCTTCGAAATAACATTGAGAATCTTCATCCCAATAGAAAGGGACTCCCTTCTTTAATAAACACATGAAACCTTTAGTGATTTCAACATAGTTTGCGATAAAAAGTTGAAGAAAGTTCACTTTATCTTGTAAGCTCTGAAGATGAGGGACTGTGCAAGGGGGAGGCAACTGAACTATTGCCTCAAACTTAAGAGGATCGACCATGATCCCTGTTGTCGAAACTATGAAACCTAGAAGACGACTTGACGTCACACAAAAACTGCACTTGTTAGGATTCAAGTGAATCCAATAGTAGTGACATCATTCAAATATTAGTCGGAGGTGCACGGGATGATCAACTCTCTAACATGCTAGATCATCGAGATAAGCCTCGACTATATGTCTGATATCATGGAAATAAAAAGACATGGCATGTTGAAAAGTGGCTCCAACATTCTTCAGGCCAAAAGGCATCTTAAGATAGGAAAATGTGCCCCACAGACATATAAAAGTTGTTCGATGTTGGTCTTCGAGTTTGATTTGAATATGGTTGTATCCCGAAAAGCTATCCATGAATGAAAATACCACACAACCCACACATTCATCGACAATCTGATCAATGATTGGGGTGGGGAAATTATCCTTTGGATAGGCCTTATTCAAGTCATGAAATTCCATGCATACACGAATTGTACCCTATTTTTTGTTAACAGGAATGAGATTTGAAACCCATTGCATCAAATGTATGGGATAGATAAAACCAACTTTCAACAGTTTCTCTACTTCATCCTTAATAACTGCTGCCTTTCGAGGATTCACTGGATGAAGCTTTTGTCGTACCGGCTTGGCATTAGGATAAGTCATTATCTCATGTTCGATGATTCTTTGATCAATGCCTGGAATTTCCTCGTAAGACCAGGAAAAAACGTCACGAAATTCCTTAAATAAATCTGTATAGATTTGAATCTCTTCGAGGGAGAAGTTCCCTCCGATGAAAACATTCTCCATGACACCAGGGTTTCTAGAGATATCAATAGGAATCTTTTCGGTGATACTTGATGTATTACCCTCGACATAAACTACGTGCGTAGCCAGAGGATTAATAGGAAAATACCTGTCTCTAGTCATAGTCAAAACGAATTTTCCTACCTCTATTCTTCTTAACTCTGGGAGAAAATAAGATCTGTGATGGAGATCATCCTAGGGTCTATTTGGACCAGTAAATTCCTCAAGAATTGCCTCATCTGAGGGAAATACCAAGTCTAAAGAATCAGTATTGGCGAGGGAAACTTGAGCCCAAATAGGCTCAAGAACTGGATATAAATCATGTGCAGGAGTTGGATCGGGGTCGACTGAAGCTTGCTGGACAATACTGTACGCAAATTATGCCATGGACAAGAGAATTTCCATGCCAGGATTTCCTTTCCCTTCCATTGATGCGATGGGGAAGGAAGAGTCCACATATCGTTAAAGTAAGTCATACAAATATTTCATCTCTAGGCTAGTCGGGGGAAATCTATATAAACTTGACATCGCCGAAAGGAGGCGAGTAATCAAAAGTACCCATCAAAGGTGGGCACAAACCAACCCCCAAGTTGAAGATGCCAGGAGGAGGGTTATCAAACATCAATACCGTGGATGCCCTCGATGAAGGGTCAGGCCTGGAGAAGGACAACTGGTCAATGGTTACGATTCAACCCTCGTGTGGAAACAACAAGACTCAAAAAACTGTGGCAACCACTAGATGTTGCATAAGTCCAACTCCTTCCCAAAAAAAGGTTGTAGTCGAGAGGCGCATCAACCACTTCAACTTCGATGAATAGGGTCTTTCCTCCTAACTACACGGGGAAAGAAGGAATGATTCCATGTGGTCTAAAAGAACGACCATCGAAAGTAGTAAGAAGAGTAGATGAAGGAGACAAAATGGGTTGGCCAATGGCCTTCCAAAACACCAACGACATCATGCAATTTAAGGTGCCCTCATCAACCACCATACGAAAAATATTTCAAGTAAAATATTTCGTGGGGTGAGCCACTACTATATGAAACACAACATGGTAAGGGAGACGAGGTTTCAAATCAGTCATATCAAGCATGATTGTTCCCAGATTACAGGTCTCAGCAGATCCCAAAGCGGACAACATAGCCTTTCTCTGCAAAGGGAAGTTCTGGAGGACCTCCAAAGCAGACTTTGTGCAAGGGGTTTGTGAAAAATCCTCCACCACAGAGTAATTATGGGCATCCCTCGCATTCAGATTATGGGAAGCTTTCTTGAATGCCCCTTTCAGGATGCATGTCATCTCACATCGTCTTCTCAATATGGATAGGAATGGATGGGTTTATGACTTCTTTACCCTTTTCAGCAGTCTCCGACATTCTGTAATCATGTGCCCTAGTTTCTATGTAAGCGTCAACTTTAATCATATAAATGTTCACGACCGAGGGATTAATAGAAGACACGGGGAGTCCCTGATTGCCCCAATCCACACTCGAAGAGGATTGAGTCATATTTTTACCATGTGTAAATGAGTTCGTTAACACAATAGGTTGTTGCTGCGCCAATAAATTCTAGGCCTCTGCAAGTCAAGGGAACAAGTGAGTCAGATGGTCCTTTGTGCAAAGGTTACACAGATACTTTGAATTCATCTTCTCTGTGTTTATCCCACCATCATTGTTGTTGGGTTTATTATCCCCCTTTACCCTTCTTGTTTCATTATTTTTTCTTCCCTTTAGGCTGCTGGTTTTCCTTCGGGTTCGTCAACTCCACACTGTGTACGTCCGACGTTTGGGTAGGGGGAACAACCGAACCAGAGGTCTGGCTGGCCACTTTTTATTGTATCAAAAATTGTTGCAATTGATTTGACAACTGATTAGTGGAATTTTCTTGCATTGAACCAACTATAGCATCGACATGTGGTCCATACTTTTGTCTGGCCTTGTCAAGGATGGACTGTGGCGCATCTGGAAAAATATCATAGAGTAAGCCAGATTGAGAGTATATCATTTCGAGCTATTACGATCTCATTATTGCCTCCTCCTATGAAAACACTCACGAAGTTGCAACATCCTTGGATAATTGAGGTACCAAATACTTCAGGAACCACTCCAGCAGAAAAGCTGGTGGGACCTATATCTTGATCAAGATCTTCCGACTTTTCCATTCTTAAATGTGATCTGAGATATGATCGACCTTCATCTTCTCAAAGTTGGTCAACAATTCGATGCTGGCATCGTATCTCACAGGTAGTTGGAAATGGTTTAGGAAATCCATTGCCAAATCACTAAAGTAAGAGTATCTTGAGCGATTGAGCTCAATGTACCATTTCATGAAACCCCTGATAAGAGGGCATTGAAATAGGCACAACTGTATGGAGTTGTCTTGCATTGATTTTGACAAGCACCATAGGTGGAAATTTGTCATGTGATCACCCAGATCTTCTTCAGGCTTACCCTTGAAATTTGAAATGCCCGAGGGAAAAATAGTCTGCATGGGGGGCAACACGAATCATGACAAATCGGGTCATTAAGAAACCTTGAGAAGTCTGGAAAATGTAACATTTCCAAAAACGATAGTTTGGGCTAAGTACTATGTACAGGAAAAAGGGAGCTTGGAGTTTGACTAGCACCAGGTTGTGAGGAAAAGTTGGGTTGCTGACCAGGGTTCTGTTAGACACCATGTCCTTGTCCAATGTACATAAACTTCATTTTTTGGGACATCCTCGACTGATTCCCGTAATTGGACGTCGAGGGTTGGGCAGGTATTTCTCCTTGCGTTGTGTTCCAAAGATTCTGGAAAGGGTTTCCCCCTGCCGATCCAATGGGCATAGGTACTGAGCCTTGCCTAGGGTTCCATTGACCATGGAAGGGGTTTCCCTCGGTCGATATCCTTGAGGAGGGAATTGATCCCTGCCAAGGATTCCAAGGTCCTTGTGAGGAGAAAACTCTTGTACTTTCCCCTTGTGTAGGAATAGTACCCTGCACATGATTCTGTTTTCCAAAACCAGGGTTTCCCCTGACTGAGATGACAACTGATGAGAAAGTGATATTACTAAATGTTCCAAACAAAGATATTTACATAGAACCCACCGATGTGGTATAAGAAGAAGGTCCTAGACTTCCTTCTCCAAACAAGCTGTAGTTTGTGTTCGGCCCGACGGGTAGTTGGAAAGCACTGTCGAGTGAGGGAGACAGAGGAGGTATGTGACCCCCACCATAATGGAAAGGATTATAGGAGGTTGAGGTGCCCCCCATGGACCCTTTCAAGGGAGCATTTGAGATCCTTTCCCCTAGACCCATGGTCTGTAGGGTGGATTAGGTAAGGACGAAGTTCGTATCAAAGCTGGGTATCCCATATGAAAATGGAGGGCCTATCGCATTCTGTGTGAATGAAGTAGTGGTCGCCACCATTGATGGAATTGGACCACTACCCAAAGTAGAGGTGGTCGAGACCATTGTATTCCAGATTGGAGAAGGTGGGTTAGGAGGCAGAACACCCTGTATGGTGGTAGCTGTTGAGGGAGTATGAGGACTCCCTGATGAAGTAGAATAATTTGCTTCCATAACTTCTTGCAAGACTATCTGATGCTCATGATGTGTTACCCTCAGAGGGAAAATATTGGCTCCAATAAGTCAATGATCAGAGGGTTGGCTGGCTCGATAGATTCTGATCCAAATTTAGAAACAATAGGTTCCTCCAGATCTAAGCGTTCTCCTCTCAAAGCTGGCTTGGGCACAGTTTCCTGTGGCATGATCGCTTCGAATGACCCTTGCCAGTCAAGTATTCACCATAACGGTGGTGGTGGTGACTCCAATGTAACCGGAGGCATGCCCTAAAGCCTTCACGACTGACGAACCTCTTGATCTTCCACTTTGTGAAAATATCAATGACACAGTAAGGATTTAATTAACGTTAAAATCCAATCACACACTAGAAAATTTCCTACAAGATAAACCAAGAAAACCACTATCTATTTAGTCTTAGAGTACCGTCTTGTTTTTTCACAAAGAGGACTGGTGCTCCCCATGGTGAAACACTTGGTATGATATACTCTTTGTCCAACAATTCTTGTAATTTTATTTTTAATTCTATCAATTCTGGTAAACTCATTTAGTAAGGTGCTTTCGAGATGGGGGCTGAACCAGGTAGTAGGTCTATGGAGAAGTCTATTTCCCTTCTAGGAGGTAATTTCAGTATCTCATCAACAAATATGTCTCTGAATTCACGTAGGACAACAAATTCTTCCAGGTTGGGTTTATCTTCTTTTTCTAACAAATTCATTATTTGAATGGCATAAATTTGACAACCCTTTCTCATGCATTTCTTGAATTGCATTGTTGTAACTTGTCTAACTGATACAGGTTTTGGTATACCTTGGGCTGTTCTAGTAGTTTCATAATCATCTTTATAATTAAGTGTCTTTGTATAAAAATATATAACTTCTTTGTGTTTTTCCAACCAATCCATTTCGATAATCATATCGTAAGATCCTAGTGGCAGAATATTCAGATTTGTTTTTATGTTTTGACCATCTAAACTAAATTCAAAATAAGAAATAAAGTCAACCACTTTCCTTTTTGTTCCTGTTGCTAACTGTGCCATCCATGATTTTGCATGTTTCATCCTCTTAAGTTTATTTGACTCTACTAATCCAGGAGTGATATAAATTAATGTAGCTCTAGGATCAATCAAAACAAAAATTTAGGTGTTATTGATTTTACCTTCGATTTCCACCGCAGAGGACTGGTGGTCAGCTTGACGACCATCAATGGGTGCATTGATCTGATGTAGGCTTCTGCCTACATCACCCACCATCGCAGCTTCCTGCAAATTATGAACGATAGTTCTGTTTGCTGTGCTTAAACGTGGACAGTTCCTCCTGAGATGAGGTTCTTCACATTCCCAACACTTTAATGGTTTGCGGGGGCTATCCCCAAACTTTTTCATCCCTAGATTTACCAGTGTTCCACTGCCTTGCATATTCGAATGGTTGGAGTGAAAATCTTTTCTCGGAAAGTTTTTTGCTGCATTCCGATAAGGAGCTGGCTGGTATCCCTTCTTCCGCTGGTTCATTCAGTCTTGTTTTTTATCCTTCCAAGCTTTGGGAAACTCTACCCATTGTTTATAATGGTCGTAACACATCCATGCTTTCCTGAATACTTCATTCAAGGATTTTGTGTTATCAAACTCAATTCTGTCCCTATAGGACTCTGGTAAACAAATTAGAAATTCCTGGATTTTTACCTTGTCCTCCTGGATATAAGGTACAAACCTTATTAATTCCAGGAATTTGTTTATAAGATCCTCCATCGTCATCTGGTCGAGTCGTAGATCATAAAATTCTTTGGTTTTCCTATCATAGTAGCTTTTAGATAGATACTGTTTCTTGAAATATTTCTTAAAGTCAGACCATTCCATCTGTTTCTCATTTAGGCCCTTGGCCAATTTCAGATCTTTCCACCAAATTTTGGCTTTTCCTTTCAAATTGTAGATGGCCATTCCAACTTTCATATTGTTGGAATAGTTATATATATGGAAGTATTTTTTGATGTCTAATAACCATGCTTCTGCTTCCTCCCCTATTCTGGATTCACCATCAAAAGTAGCTGGTCTAGTCTTTGGGATAAAGGGTTTCGTAACCTCCCAATTTATTTTCCCTATGTAGAATCTTTTTGATTGATGTCAAATAACTTAATACCTCTACAAAAATTTGAATAGTCCAATGATAATATTCTACAATACATCCAAATGCTTTCTTATAGTAGTTATTATCTTCATTGTGGTCTATTCGATTAGATTAAATAGCTGCGATAACTTTGTAATGCTTATTGACTTATAACTACTATAAGTGATTTGGTTCTGGACGGCTATGTGTAGTTTCTAGTTCGGTAAGAACAATTTACACCATGATAGTGCATAGTCTGACTTGCATCATTACAAGAACTAAATACTGTCGATTACTGCCTTTCATTAAAATCGTTATCTGCTGTGTAAAAACTTTCTCCTTGTTAATATTTTCATTTTCAAGGTTTGTATAATTCACTAATGATGGGACCTATTTGATGTGAGGGTGCCCATAAAAGTGTTAATGCACCATCCACCCTCGGCCTAGGCATCTGTCCAGCTGGAAATGCGACAAGAAAAAAAAATGAAGACATGCAAGATTGTCGAACATAAGTTAAGTATGATCATGGAATACTTCATTACTAACCGTTATCATTCTGTTGGTATTCTTATTACTTTTATCTATGATTACTGATATTTTTAAATGATACTTCTTTCAAGGATTTCATCTGCACAAGGATCTTGGATGTTCAGTTCTTATCTTTCGCACAAAAGGTATTCGAGTTCCCTTCGTAGGCCTTTCCAGAGTTTCAATAGTGAAAAGGGCATGGTCTCTTCTTGGATTTCTAGATGTTAGATATAGTTGTGTTCGATTACCTAAAATGGTTGGGAAGAGGGGGTCTTCCAGTTGTACTCTTGGCTTTATGGTTCAACTTATATATATAAAGATTACTTTATAGGAATTTTATTTTCTAATTGAAATAGTGTACTGAGTTGGGTACTTTTATTCCAGTCATTTCACTACTCTAGTCTCATCCCAATCTCATAACACATTTTCCGTTGCTATCATCTAGAAATGTATTCATCTTCATATGTTTTCACAGTTCAAATTCCAGTCAAGCATTGTGTAAAAATGAACTTATAAATTTTTTCGGTTTATACTTTGTATATCGACTCTGTTGCACAGACATTTTGTGTTATAATTAATTAAGGTCATAAGATCTTTCATAATGTTTGTCTTGTTTCATGTGTTTTGATGAACATTATGATTCTGTAGCTTTCTCACTAAAGATTTGGAAAAAAATAAGATTTCTTCCTTACTTTCGACTTTCGGGTTCAACAAAATATGTTTGACAGTCCAGCTTACTAAAACATTTCCGTATGAATTTATTGCTACCAGTCTAATATAATTTCTAGGATGAGTTATACTCCTTTATTTATATGGTTTGTGGAATTACCAGATATGTGTAAATCAAGTTCTGGGTTCCATAATAGTCTTTGGATTCATCGACCCTCATACCTCTATCATTTAATTACAGATCTTCATAAGTGTTTGACAAGTTTAGATTTGTTCAAAATTAATTACATAATTTAAAGTATAGCCAAACTAGACCTAATCGCCTTCCGATTTACCATTAATACTTTACTGATATATATATATATATATATATA
>ML782094.1:81590-94616 GCA_009831015.1 Picea engelmannii | reverse complement strand
GAACCCAATAACCAACTCCAAATGATGCTCCAAAGACTGACACCTATCATGTGGATCCAAATAAGAAGATCCATCCACATAGTGGAAAAGGGTCATAGCAGAATCTGGAAGGAATAATACCACTGTAGAATATGTAGACTGAATGATGGTAACTATCTCTTGATGTGGAACCTTTATGTTCTCTACAGAAGGTGGAGTAGAGTCATCAAATAAAATATGGAAGTGGTTGTCATCCCAGAAATGACAACTATCCATATACCAATCATCACAATCGGCCTCAAAATCGTACCAAGCATATATTTCTTTATTATATTCATCCTTGAGGCCCTCCATAAGAAATATCTCCTGCATGTTATTCAATGAATCTTGAATACTATGAAAACTATCATTGAGACCATGTGTGAGGCTGTCTGTGAGGCCATGTGTGAGGCTGTTTGTGAGGCCATGGCAAATGCATCCAATCTATCATCCAATTGGGCTTTGAATGATTCAAGAATTTATTTTAAGGTTTGAGATGAAATAGCCATCTGAGCACCCTATGAACTCTTCAGTCCTGCAGCCTTCACGAAAAAACTCAAAAAATAGACCCAATAAGTTTCGGCAGAAAATCGCGGCTTTTTCTGGAAAAACCCTAAAAAACTGCTGAAGTTAAAATGCTCATAACTTCACTTCTCGGACTCCGTTTCGGCTGATTTTGTTTTTGAAATTGGGTGAAATTGTGAGAGGAACTCAAATCTATAACTTTCTTGGGAAAATTCGGCCTCCAACTGCTACAAAAATAAAAAAATTATTGCCGTCGTCCGCGGAAAAAATCCTGAAAATTTGCAGATTTTAAAACTTCAATATCTTGACTTCCCGGACTCTGTTTCGGATGATTTTTTTTTTTAACTTGGGTTTTTTTCTGAGAGGAAATCAGATATACAACCTGTTTCTACAATTTTTTCACAGAAATATACTGAAAATGTCTGGAATGTCGCAGCCCTATTTTTTTCTTCTCCGAAAAAAAAAATCTGCAAAAATAAAAAAATAGTTGCCCACAACTCCGGCCAAGGAAAGTGCTCTGATACCAATTGTTAATATCCAAATACTGAATACAAAATCACCACAATAGATATACAAAAACAATATCCAAAATCTCCTTTATTACTAGCAAACCCTTGAGGTAGGGCAACACCATACAATGGATCCTATTATGGAAGGGATCCTCTCCTGTTCACTTGCCTCTTCGAGGGGGCATCCTCCTATTGAGATACCGCTCCAAATACAATAATTCTCTTCATGTCTCATTACATTGCTTGAACCCCTTTATATAGTGCTACCATCACCTAAGAACATTCTAGAGGAGGAATCTTCTAGAAGTAGAACCTTCTAAGAAGTCCTCTTACATTTATTATGTCTAACTACCATAGTGGGCCTTATTTAATAATATAGTGGACCTAGTCCACCTTGCATTGAATGACCTCCACTATTATCACTATGGGCCCTCTGGGACCCCCTACTACCTCTCTAGCTACCTTACATAACCCATGGATTTTGTGGCTTAAATCATTTGTTATTTTATTTTCCTTACCCTTCATGATATGTCCGACCTCGAAGTCAAATTTGCTCAGGAAGACTAGCCACCTTGCTTGTCTTGCATTAAGGTCTGGTTGGTTAAACAAATATTTCACTCCACTATTATCCATCAATAGTAAGAATTTTCTTCCCATTATATAGTGTCACCACATTTTTGAGGCATGTATTACTACTGCTAATTCTAAGTCATGAGTAACATAATTTTGCTCGTGTTCCTTTAATTTTCAGGATTCATAACAAATCACGTGCCCTTCCTGAGTTAGAACACCACCTAGTACCTCTTTACTTGCATCAACACATACTGTGAAGTCTTTATCTGGGTCTGCTACCTTCAATATGGGCACCGATGTCAATAATTCTTTTAGCTTGTTAAAATTGTCTTGACACTTTTGCGACTAGTTAAACTTGGTCCCTTTCTTTTGTAGTGATGTGATAGGGTAGGCTATCTTGGAGAACCCTTCTATAAATCTACGATAATATTTGGTGATTCCCATGAATGACCAGATATCTTCCACATCCTTAGGAACTGGCCATTCCATAATGGCTTTTATCTTTTCCGGGTCTACGACAATACCTTCTGAGGAAATGTCATGTCCTAAATATTGTATTTCTTTTTGATAAAAATCACATTTGTCGAATTTTGCGTTTAGTTTGTGTTTCCTTAGTGTTTGCAGAGATATTCATAAGTGTTTATCATGTTCCTCCTCCATTTTAGAATAGACCAGAATATCGTCGATACATACTACTACGAACTTGTCTATGTACAGGATGAAAATGCTGTTCATCAAGCACATAAATGTGGCTGGTGCATTAGTGAGTCCGAAAGGTATGAATAGAAACTCATAGTGTCTGTATCTTGTATGAAAAGATGTTTTGTTTATGTCCTGGTCCTTTATCCTAACTTGATGATAACCGGATAGTAAATCCAATTTTGAGAAAATCTTGGCCCCACCAACTTGATCAAACAAATCATTTATCCTAGGTAAGGGGTATTTGTTCTTAATGGTCACTTTGTTCAGTTGTCTATAATCGATACGAAGTCTTACAATACCGTCTTTCTTTTTCACAAAGAGGACTGGTGCACCCCATGGCCTGATATACTCTTTATCCATCAATTCTTGTAATTGTATTTTTAATTCTGTCAGTTCTAGTAGACTCATTCGGTAGGGTTCTTTTCAGATAGAGGCTGATACAGGTAGTAAGTCTATGGAGAAATCTATTTCTCTCCTAGGAGGTAATTCTGGTATCTCATCAACAAACATGTCTCTGAATTCCCGTAGGATAGCAAAGTCTTCTAACTTGGGCTTATCTTCTGTTTCTAATAGATTCATCACTTGGATGGCATAAACTTGACATCCCTTTCTAATACATTTCTTGAATTGCATCGCTCAAACTTGTCTGACTGACACAGGTTTTGGTATACCTTGGGCTATTCTAACAATGCCAATATTATATTTATAGCTAAGTATGTTTGTATAATAGTCTAGTACTGCTTTGTGTTGTTCCAACCAATCCATCCTGATAATCATATCATAAGATCCTAGTGGTAGGGTGTTCAGGTTGGTCCTTATCTTTTGACCATCTAAGCTGAACTCAAGATCAGAAACAAAGTTATCTACTTTTCTTTTAGTACCTGTTGCTAGTTGTACAAGCCAAGATTTTTCATGCTTTTGTTTCTTAAGTTTATTCAACTCTACTACATCGGGATTAATATAACTTAACGTAGCTCCTGGGTCAATTAAAATAGAAATTCGAGTGTCATGGATTTTACCTTCGATTTCTACCACTGAGGACTAGTGGTCAGCTTGTCGACCATCTATGGCTGCATTTATCCGATGCAAACTTCTGCCCATGTCTCCCACTGTCGAGGCTTCCTGTAAATTGTGAACATCATTTTCTGTAATTAAACATGGACAGTTCCTCCTTAGATGAGGCTCTCCACACTCCTAACACTTTAATGGCTCGCATGCATTGTCCCCAAACTTCTTCATTCCCAGGTTTACCGGTTTACCGCTACCTTGTGTGTTCGAATGATTGGAGTGAAAATCCTTCCTTGGGAAACTTTTTGCTGCATTTCGATAAGGAGTTGGCTGGTATCCCTTCTTCCACTGGTGCATTCCATATTGCTTCTTATCCTTCCAGGTCTTGGGAAACTCTACCCGCTGTTTATACTGGTCATAGCACATTCGCACCTTCTTGAATGCCTCACTCAAGGATTTGGGGTTGTCAAACTCAATTCTATTCCTGTAGGACTGTGGTAAACAACTTAAGAATCGTTGGATTTTTACCTTATCCTCCCGGATGTATGGTATGAACCTTAGTAGTTGCAGAAATTTATTTATAAGGTCCTCCATCGTCATTTGTCTGAGTCGTAACTCATAGAATTCTTTCGTCTTCCTTTCATAATAGCTTTCAGAAAGGTATTGTTTCTTAAAATACTTCTTAAAGTTGGACCATTCCAACTGTTTCTCCTTTAGTCCCTTGGCCAATTTCAGGTCTTGCCACCAAATGCTAGCCTTCCCCTTCAGATTGTAGATGGCCATTCTCACTTTCATGTTACTGGAATAGTTGTAGATTTGGAAGTATTTTTTGATGTCCAACAACCATGCCTCAGCTTCTTCTCCTGTCCTGGATTCTCCATCAAAAGTGGCTAGTTTAATCTTTTTAAATTCTTCTTCAAGGTGGTCTGTTTGTTTTCTTTTTCTGTCTAGTATGGTTTTGTCTTCAGCTGAAGGTGTTCCTTCAGACGAACTGTCTTCTTTTTCTGTTTTCGCACTAGAATTCTTGGAGGCCCTTTTGTTGACCTCTTCCTCAGGGTTATCATTTTTTGGGATTTTCTTGGTTACTATACTATGCAGCAGGACTTCATTTATCTCTTGTTGTTCCTGTTGTGCCTTCTTCAATTCTTCATTGTCGACTTAAAAAACCCGTAGTTCAACAATAAGGTTCCTCATTGTTTCCAACACCTCCATGGGTGAGCTTCCATCACTGTTCTGTCTCGGATCTCCAGGAGGTCCTTGCTGCAGGTTCTCTTCCACCCTGATTTCTGCACCTTCTTGAGCTGCCATTATTCAACACAAAACAAAAAATCTTTTTGTTTGTAATCCACAAGATTTATTAGTTTTTTCATAAATCAAAATATATACTAAGAAATTAATGTGGCCCTGTTCAGGCCCATTGTTGTAACTTTTTCTCTGATACCATATGTAATGCACCTCAAAAAATCACCATAATTTTTATTTTATTTTTATTTTTTATTTGTACATTTATCCTTGAAATGTTTCGAGATCTCAAGAAAGTAAGCTTTCTGTTAGAAGACTTGAGTCTGAAGGTTTGTTAGAGTCCTTATTGTCATCGAATGTCCTTACCATTCAACTTAACTTTTCTAATCGACGATATAATGAGTATCTAATCATCACTTCAATGTTTAATTAAGATCCTGAAATTTATAATTACTCTCTTATCTGCTAGTACCTATAACACTACCACAATCTTAACAATACAAGAAAATTTGGGTTTTTTATGACCAAAACCATACATAAAAATATTACTCTATGTCTGCAATACAATTGACTTGTAATAAGGTCTGTTACTCCCATACCCCTTTCTGGGATGAAGATTCTCCAACGTTCTTATACCAGTCTATTCATTACATTAATAGAGTTGTTCCCATAACAATAAGTTTCTTCTAAGTTCCTACAACTTTGTGAAGAAAACAGAGGAGAATCAGATTTTGGTGATCATAAGTGATGAACAAAACAAAGGACCCTGTTGTTTGCCGAAATCCGAAATATGGAACGACTGTGGGCCAACATTTCGGGTTTTCAGGATTCGGGGTTTCACGAGTACAAGATTTGGACGTCAACACATAACATTTCTTGAAATTTCGACAAGATGCCGAGTACTTCGGGGTTTCAGGGTTCGGGTTTTCCTGAACACAAAAGTCAAACATCAACACATGACAACTCCCAAAAATGCAAAAGGTGATTAGTTCTTTGGGAATTCAGAGTTTGGGATTTCACGAGTGCAAGTGCCCAAACAACCTCATATACAAACCTCCGAAATGCAAAAAAAGAGAGGTGGGTCCCACACTTCGGGATTTCAGGATTCGAAACTTCGCAAGTTCCGGTGTCCAAACCTTGACATACACAACTTTCTGAAATGCGAGAAAGGAAAAGGTGAGACCTGCATTTTGGTATTTTTGGGGTTTAGGGTTTCCCAAACATCCAACATACCACGATTCCCGAATTGCAAAAAGAAAGGCACTAACAATTTGGGAGTTCGGGTTTCGAAATACCATGACTTTAGAAGCCAAAGCATCAACCACAAAAAATTACCAAAATTGTGAAGAGAAAAGAACATGGAATTGACATTTCGGGATTTCGGGGTTTAGAATTTTGGGGTTTCAAATGTCGAACCACCGCACATAACAATTCCCAAATTCCGAAAGGTGAAAGGGTGTGGGACCAACACTTCGAGATTTCAGGTTTCGGGGTTTCAGGGTTTCAAATGTCAAACCAATTCATACGACAATTCTCGAATTTCGAAAGGTGAAAGGGTGTGGGACCAACACTTCAGGATTTCGGGTTTTGGGGTTTCAAATGTCAAACCACAACATACGACAATTCCCGAATTCTGAAGGCGAAAGGGGGTGGAACCAACACTTCAAAATTTTGGGTTTCAAGGTTTCAAATTTCCAACCACTGCATACAACAATCCCCGAATTCCGAAAGCATAAAGACTTAAGAAATTTACACACACAAAAGGATAGAAAAGGATAAAGGTTTTCTGTAAGGGAAAATCTCTAAATTCGTCATGGACCTTGACTAAGGAGAGGGTAGCCCATTCTGAAAAGAAACAAGGAAAGCAAAGACCTCTGAAAGGCATCTATTCTCAAGATTGTTTTAGCATCCAAAAAAAAAATGGGTTTCCAAAATTCTTTAACTCCCGAATTTTGTCATTCTATACACATCTAATATATTGATTGCATATTGTTGAGCATATTGTTAGATACATAGTATCAGACAAAACATTCAAACAAAAAGTGGGAAGAAACTTGTTACAGATCCGATTTAATCAAATACAATACACCATATGCAAAAAAGGTCATACAGACAGAGAAGGTAACTTATTCCAGTTCAGGTTCCATAGATACATAACATCAAAAGACCTATCCATTCATAATAGAGAGGGGAAAATTAACATATCTGAATCCAATCCACGGGAAGACAAAGGGAACAACCACATTCCTTCCAACTATAGAATAGGGCAACATATATACTTTCCCGATTCACCCCCTAGCCTGACCATGAATCCATGAGGGTGAACTTGGAAACTCCTCCTCAGAAATGTCCTTCAATTCCAATAGTTATCCTCTTGCCTCACACTTACTCAACAATGCTTATAACAACAAAGAAATTCTATTTCAGTAGGCTCCTCTTGACTCACACTCAATCTGCAGTGTTCATAACAACAAGAGAGCTCAAAAAAATTTCCCATCATACTTGGTAGCGTCCTGCCTCCTCGCATATACTATTTATCCATTTTGCCCAGGTCTTTTTCCCTCCTTTGGGGATTTTTCATAGCTCTCTTGATCCCTGATTTTCAGGGGCTTCCAGTGGCCAAATCTCTGATTTTCCGCTTGTAATCATCATCCCAGAGGTAGTTCCAACTTGTTCCCCACTCATGGAGTCATGGTTAGCTGATTTTAACATGGCTGTTCCATTTGTCCTCCTGCAGTTGATATAAATATTCTGTTGTGATACAAGTGTCATAGTCACATAGTTAGTTGAGTCCAAATAGATCTCTTCCCAACAGTCACAGTAATTAAATACAATTATTAAATTCAAAATTCAGAATTTCCATAAATGGAAAAAATTTTCCAGATTCGAATTTGCCAAAAACGGAAATAAATTTCCAGCACACAAAAATAAAAATATTTATTTTTTTGGGGTATGTCACATTGGTCCCTTTATTTTGTAATGACGTGATAGGGTAGGCTATTTTGGAAAACCCCTCTATAAATCTGCGATAATATTCGATGATTCCCATGAATGATCGGATATCCCCTACATCCTTAGGTACTGACCATTACATGATGGATTTTATTTTCTCAGGGTCTACGACAATGCCTTTTGCTAAAATTACATGTCCTAGATATTGTATTTTCTTTTGATAAAAGTCACACTTATCAAATTTAGCGTACAGTTTGTGTTTCCTCAACGTTTGCAGAACTATTCTCAAGTTTTCTTCATGTTCTTCCTCCGTTTTAGAATAGACCATAATATCATCGATAAATACTAGTACAAACTTGTCTAAGTACTGATTGAAAATATTGTTCATCAGGCACATAAACGTGGCTGGTGCATTAGTGAGTCCGAAAGGTATGACTATGAATTTGTAGTGTCCATGTCTTGTTCGAAAAGTTGTTTTACTTATGTCCTCATCCTTTATCCTAAATTGATGATAACGAGATCGTAAATCCAATTTCGAAAATATCTTGGCCCTACCTACTTGATCGAACAAGTCATTTATCCTAGGTAAAGGATACTTGTTCTTAATGTTCATTTTATTCAATTGTCTGTAATCGATACATAGTCTTAGAGTACCGTCTTTATTTTTCACAAAGAGGACTGGTGCTCCCCATGGTGAAACACTTGGTTTGATATACTCTTTGTCCAACAATTCCTGCAATTGTATTTTTAATTCTGTCAATTCTGGTAAACTCATTCGGTAAGGTGCTTTCAAGATGGGGGCTGAACCAGGTAGTAGGTCTATGGAGAAGTCTATTTCCCTTCTAGGAGGTAGTTCCAGTATATCATCAACAAATATGTCTCTGAATTCACATAGGACAACAAATTCTTCCAGGTTGAGCTTATCTTCTTTTTCTAACAGATTCGTTATTTGAATGGCATAAATTTGACAACCCTTTTTCATGCATTTCTTGAATTGCATTACTGTAACTTGTCTAACTGATACAGGCTTTGGTATACCTTGGGTTGTTCTAGTAGTGTCATAATCATCTTTATAATTAAGTGTCTTTGTATAACAATCTAGAACTTCTTTGTGTTTTTCCAACCAATCCATTCCGATTATCATATCGTAAGATCCTAGTGGCAGAATATTCAGATTGTTTTTATGTTTTGACCATCTAAACTAAATTCAAAATCAGAAATAAAGTCAACCACTTTCCTTTTTGTTCCTGTTGCTAACTGTACCAGCCATGATTTTTCATGTTTCATCCTCTTAAGTTTATTTGACTCTACTAATCCAGAAGTGATATAACTTAACGTAGCTCTAGGATCAATCAAAATAGAAATTTGGGTGTTATTGATTTTACCTTCGATTTCCACCATAGAGGACTAGTGGTCAGCTTGTCGACCATCAATGGCTGCATTCATCTGATGCAAGATTCTGCCTACATCACCCACTGTCGCAACTTCCTGCAAATTATGAATGACAATTCTATTTTCTATGCTTAAACGTGGACAGTTCCTCCTGAGATGAGGTTCTCCACATTCCCATCACTTTAATGGTTCACAGGGGCTGTCCCCAAACTTTTTTGTCCCCAGATTTACCGGTTGGCCACTGCCTTGCGTATTCGGATGGTTGGAGTGAACATATTTTCTCATAAATCTTTTTGCTACAGTCCGATAAGGAGCTGGCTGGTATCCCTTCTTCCGCTGGTTCATTTGGTCTTGTTTCTTATCCTTCCAATCTTTGGGAAACTCTGCCCATTGTTTATACTAGTCGTAACACATACGTTCTTTCCTGAATACTTCATTCAAGGATTTGGGGTTATCAAACTCAATTCTGTCCATGTAGGACTGTGGTAAACAACTTAGAAATCGTTGGATTTTTATCTTGTCCTCCCGGATATAAGGTACACACCTTAGTAATTCTAGGAATTTGTTTATAAGATCCTCCATCGTCATCTGGTCGAGTCGTAGCTCATAAAATTATTTGGTTTTCCTTTCATAGTAGCTTTCAGATAGATATTCTTTCTTGAAATATTTCTTAAAGTCAGACCATTCCATCTATTTCTCATTTAGGCCCTTGGCCAATTTCATATCTTGCCACCAAATGATGGCTTTTCCTTTCAAATTGTAGATGGCCATTCTGACTTTCATATTGTTAGAATAATTATATATCTGGAAGTATTTTTTGATATCTAATAACCATGCTTCCGCTTCCTCCCCTGTTTTGGATTCACCATCAAAAGTAGCTGGTTTAATTTTCTTAAATTCCCCTTCAAGGTGGTCTACTTGTTTTCTCTTTCTGTCTGTTTTTGTTTTCTCCTCAGCTGAGGGTGTACCTTCAGATAAACCGTCTCCTTTTTCTGTCTTAGGTCCAAAGTTATTGGAATCCCTCTTGCTAACTTCTTCATCGTTATTATCGTCCTTTGGACTTTTCTTTGTGAAAATACTGCACAACAGGACTTCATTTATTTCTTGCTGTTCCTGCTGTGATTTCTTTAGTTTTTCATTATCGGCTTTGAAAACTTGCAATTTGATAATGAGATTCCTCATTATTTCCAGAACTTCGGTAGGTGAGATTTCGTCACTATTCTGTCTTTGATTTTCAGGATGCCCTTGTTCTGGATTCCCATCAAGTCTGATTTCTGTGTCATCCTATGCTGCCATGATCAACACAAAACAAAAAGGTTTTATGTCTGTAACAATAAAGGTTTTATTAGTTTTACGTAAACATAATTATGTGATAAGAAAATAGGTGGCCCCATTCAAGGTCCAAGTGATGTAACCTTTGCTCTGATACCATATGTAATGTACCTCATAATCACAAAAAAAAATATAAAAATTTCTTAGTTTATATAACTATTTGACAGAAAGGGTATACCTAAAATATAAACTCGATTATAAGATCTATTATAAAACTTTGTCATGAAAAATCAAAAAAAAAATTCTAAACTCTACTTACCACAAGAGGTCCCTTTCACCCCCATTCAATTTACATTTTAGTGTAATGGACTATGTATATAAGATGGGAGTTATAACTCCTACTACGATTCACCCTTTTAACATAAGAACTCCATATTCGCAGACATGTCTACCTGATTAATTTAACCCTAGGTGACTTTACTTAGTTCCCAACCATAATATTCATAGGGCTAGGTTTTTAATATCAGGTAACTAGAATATCCACTATGTCTTGGTTAATTAATGGTCCTTAGTACCAGGGTTGTTCGTAAAGCAGTTTCTACATCCAAATGCTAGTGGAAATTACACAACTAGGATCAGACTGCTGACTCATGATAACATCGAGGGAATGAAAGGGATTTAACTTCTGTCGAGTCATGAAGGTGTCTAAATGTGACATTCCTTAAGTGGAAGGAATGGTCCACTGTCAAGGCAGTTAAGGCTCCATAAGTTTTATTAATGGTAGTCCTACGAGTTCCATTGAATTTACCGGGATCTACACCCAAAGTGTCATACCAAATCTGACATGGTCACATGGCTAACCATCCTCCACATTCTCCACATTTACTCTGAGATGACAAGGCACCATTTAGAGTTGGAGTAGGTTCACAATTGTCATTATTGAGTTCTACGAAGAGGCTTTGTGTGACAATTCTTTGGAGGCACAATGCATTTCCATGGCAATTGCTCCATGGTTGTAACAGACGGTGTGGTCCGCATCCCTGGTAAATTTCTCCTTACACATGATACTCTGGTTGATAAAGGAGATGATGCGTTTCTCGGATTCTTCTTTGGTGTAACTTCTTTGTATTGCTTCCAAAGTTATTCTAAATCCTAGAGAAGTGATTTTCTTTGAGTTTATCATTGTTTTCTCCTCTGGTTTTAGGGAGAGTATATTCGTTCATTTTTTTCTATGCTTTGGGATAAAGGGTTTCATAACATCCCAGTTTATTTTCCCTATGTCGAATCTTTTTGATTGATTTCAAATAACCTAAGACCTCTGTAGAACTTTGAATATTCTAATGATGATATTCTACAATACATCCAAATGTTTTCTTATAGTAGTTATTATCTTCATCGTGGTCTATTCGATTAGATTAAATAGCTGGGATAACTCTGTAATACTTATTGACTTATAACTACTATAAGTGATTTGGTTTTGGATGACTATGTGTAGTTTCTAGTTTGGTAAGAACAATTTACACCATGATAGTGCATAGTCTGACTTGCATCATTACAAGAACTAAATACTGCCGATTATTGCCTTTCATTAAAATCGTTAACTGCTATGTAAAAACTTTCTCCTTGTTAATCTTTTCATTTTCAAGGTTTGTATAATTCAGTAATGACATGCCCTGTTTGATGCAAGAGTACCCATCAGAGTGTTAATGTTCCATCCACCCTCGGCCCAGGCGTCTGTCTAGCCAGAAATGTGACAAGAAAAAAAATCAAGACATGCAAGCCTGTCGAACAGAAGTTAAGTATGATCATGGAATACTTCATTACTAACTATTATCATTCTGTTGGTATTCTTATTACTTTTATCTATGATTACTGATATTTTAAAATGATACTTCTTTCAGGGCTTTCGTCTGCGAAAGGATCTCGAATGTTTAGTTCTTATCTTCCACACAAAAGGTATTCAAGTTGCCTTTGTAGGCCTTTCCAGAGTTTCAATAGTGAAAAGGGGCACTGTCTCTTCCTAGATTTCTAGATGTTCAATATAGTTGCATTCGATTACCTAAAATGGTTGGGAAGAGGGTGTCCTCCAGTTGTACTCTTGGCTTTCTGGTTCGACTACTATGTATAAAGATTACTTTACATGACTTTTCTTTTCTAATTGAAATAGTGTACTGATTTGGGTACTTTTATTCCAGTCATTTCGCTACTCTAGTCTCATCCCAAACTCGTAATGTATTTGCCGTCGCTATCGTCTAGAAATGTATTCAGCTTCAGATGTTTTCATAGTCTGAATTCCAGTCAAGCATTGTGTAAAAAGGAACTTATAAAATTTTGGGGTTTATACTTTGTATATCGACTCTGTTGCATAGACATTTCATGTTATAATTAATTAAGGTCATAAGATATTTCATAATGTTTGTCTTGTTTTGTGGGTTTTGATGAACATTATGATTCTGTAGCTTTCTCACTAAAGATTTGGAAAATAATATTTCTTCCTTACTTTTGACTTTCGGGTTCGACAAAATATGTTTGACAATCCAGTTTACTAAAACATTTCCGTATGAATTTATTACTATCAGTCTGATCTAATTTCTAGGATGAGTTATACTCCTTTATTGCTATGGTTTGCGGAATTACCAGATATGTGTAAATCAAGTTATGGGTTCCATAATAGTCTTTGGATTCATCGACCCTCATACCTCTAGCATTTAATTACAGATCTCCGTAAGTGTTTGACTGGTTTAGATTTGTTCAAAATTAATTCCAAAATTTAAATTGTAGCCAAACTAGACCTAATCGCCTTCCGATTTACCATTAATACTTTACTGATATA
>ML782094.1:50491-64397 GCA_009831015.1 Picea engelmannii | reverse complement strand
AGGCTGATCTCGCAAAGGTTCAACCAGATCGAGCCCCAACTCCTTATACCTTGATCTCGTTGGGGACATGCAAAGAAGGATCGAGAATGAGCAGACCGCTCTGATACCACTGATCTGGATTTATGTAGGAACACAATGAAATATAGAAATACACATAAATTCAGAGATGCAGCGGAAATAAGAATTCATTTCATTAATAACAAATGACTGAAATATGCTTACAGACAGAATGGAAATAAACTAGCTAGGGCGCTGGTAGCTTATCTCTGAGAAGAGATGTGGCTGCTACTCCCATCCATGAGAAGATGATTACAATGAGGCTCTAGAGGCCTTTTTACAATAGAGGAGAATGCCAAAAGTCATAGACATCCAAAAAACCCTAACCCTAGGAGATGAAGCGCCAAAAGTCATGTGGGCCCCGTTTGGGTAAGTTAGTACATCAACTTCTCGGGGTTGTAACTTTTGCATACAATCTCCATTTTAGGCGTGTGATAGCTCGTTGGAAAGGTATCATCGAGGAGATTCATTTTGGGGGCTCAATTATGCCTTTGTATATTGTTGAGAACCTTGATCTCAAAAAACCTTCATTTAGGCCCTCAAAATGGCCCCAGAAGTTAAAACCTGCTAAAAATAGTAAATTGCCAAAATTGCCAGAAAACTGTTTTGAGCCAGTTGGAAAAGGTGGGTGGCCACCGATATCCACCTGGATCAACACTAAGCAATTCGAAATAGATTATCCATAGAATCTTGAAGAAATAATATTCAAATTCATACTGTAAAAAGACATGTAACTGAATTTCCTTAGGGGAAAACACAAGTAAAATGGGTTGTTCCTCTCAACCTTAGAACATAGCTTGATATGGATTTATGAGCGGAATGAAATGAATAAAAGAATGAATACAATAACACAAAGATATTGATAACATCAATAAATATGCAGTGAACAATAACTTCTATTGAATAAATAAAATAGGCTGAAATTGTAAAAATGCAAAATTGAAAACAACTTGCTCGAATGGTGGTAGCTATCTATGAGAAGAGATGTGGTTTATACGCACATCCCTTTGAGAAGAATGATTACATTGAGACTCTTGAGTTATTTCTAACATTACTCATGAATGAAAAAACCCTATACATCCAAAAACCTAACCCTAGGATATGAAACGCCAAAAGTTATGTGGGCCCCAATGCGTAAGTTGGTACCTCAACTTCCTAGGGTCGTAAATTTTTCATACGACCTCCGTTTTAGGCATGTGATAGCCCGTTGGAAAGATATATTCTAGAAATACACATTATTCCATAAAAATCTAACCATGTTTACAATTTGACTATGGCAAGCCAAAAAAAAAACATATTTTAGGGCCTCAAAATGACTCAAGAAGTATGAAAAGATATATTGACATGGAAACTACCAAAATGAGCTAGTTGGAATAGGTGGGTGACCACCAATATCCACCTGGATATTGTGTAGGGATTTAGGATAGCTCTGGAAGTGCAAAACCTACAATTACAAAGAAATGTCATCATTATAGAGAAATGTGCTGAACTAAAAACTACCAAGAGTAGCCAGTTGGAATAGGTGGGTGGCCACCCATATCCACTTGGATTAATCCTCCCCCCTTAGGATGAAATATTATAAATTGTGTTGGGTGCCCCCATCAGGTGAGGAAAGTTTTGTTGAATTTGTCCATGAGTGAGCCACTTGCCTTGGTGCATGAGCTTTCCTACCTTGACAACCTGATAAATATGGATCCTTTGCTGGCGAGTGCCCTTGAACTGTGTGTCCACTATCTGATTAGTGGATGACTATTCCATGCAGTCAGGGTTGAGATCTGTTGGTATCAACTATTTTGTGATCTCAGAGGTGTCTAATAATGGTGGAAAATATGGTCGGAGGAGTTCCACATTAAACACTGAGTGCAAGCCAAGGAAGGGGGGATTGTTGAGCTCAAAAAAATTGTCACCCATAGCCTTGATGATAATGTAAAGCCCATAGAGAAGTGGACAGATCTTTCGATGGGGCCCTATAAGGCTCTCTTTTTGCAAATTTAACCAAACCTTGTCTCTCACCTGAAACATGTGCGGTACTTGGTGTTGATCATGGAGTTGCTTGTACCTAGCATTGACTTTCTGCAAAATATCATGGACTTGTTGGCTGATGTGTTGAATGTGCTCAATGAATCAATTGGACTTTTTCAGCCTCAGACTAAACATGGGAATATTTTGTTTGTGTGGTTGCAAGAGGTAGTGCAACATTAATTGGACCCAAGGGTTGGAATCCTAACCCCACCTAAAATGGGATATGGTCGGTGGAGATATGGAGAGCCATGTTGTAGCTGTGATAAAAATAGGGAAGAATCTCATCCCAAGTATGTGGATTCTTAGAGTTATACATAAGCATAATGTGCACAATCATCTGATTGGCGACATTTTTCAGGCCATTGGTTTGAGGGTGGAAGGTAGTAGATTTAGTGAGCTTAGTTTCTGACAATGACCAGAGACTCGACCAAAATGTGTCGAGGAATTTATTGTCCTGATCAAAGATGATGGTCTGTGGTATCCCAAAATGGACCCACACTCCTTCGAAGAAGAGCTTGGTAGTATCTGTCGCCGTGATTCTCTTCTTGTAGGCTGTGAGAATGGCCATCTTCAAAAACTGGTCAACCACCATAAATACATAATCATTTACTTTCTTGGTGGATGGAATTCCAGACAGGTAATCCATCGAGATGAATTACCAAGGCCTCTTGGGAGTAGGAAGAGGGGTGTATAAGCCTTGATTCTTGATGGCTGTCTTGGAAATGTCACATACATTGCAAGATTTGATATACTTGCTGACGTCTTGTCGAATTTTTGGACAATAAAAATGTTTTTGTAGAATGACCACAATTTTCTCGAAGAAAAAATGTCTTTCCACCTGAATGTAGTGAACCTTCCAAATCATTTTTGAACGCTTGTTTGTAGGAATACAGATGTGTCCCAGATGGCATAATAGTCCATCTTGACTATGAAAATTGGTGACAATTGCTCATGTACCCAAGATATTATAGATGGTGGCGAAGTCAGTATCTTGCTAATAAAGTTGGGGCCACTCAAATGCCTCATGCCCACAAGAATGGAGCATGGTGGTGAGTGAAACAATGGAAGGTCCACTGAGGAAGTGAGCGACATGATTTGTGATCCTTATCTTATACTTGATGTTGAGATGGAACTGCTGCAGGTATGTGGACCACTTTTGATGGTGTTCATTTTTCAAATTCCCCTATGTATATGTGAACTTCAAGGGCTTATGATCGGTGTGGATGAGTGTCTCCTTTCGCAGAATGTAATGTTTCCATTGATGACGGGATTTCACAATGGAATACATTTCCTTGTCATAGGTGGGGTATTTTGGGGTGGTATCTGAGAGTGCCTCACTATGGTATGCTACTCGATGACCATGCTCAATGAGAAATGAAACTATAGCATAGTCAGATGCATCAGTCTCAATCTCAAATGGTTGTTGTAGTTTGGGTAAGGAAAGTAATGGAGCTGAGCACAAGCGATGCTTCAGATCATCAGATGCTCATTTTTGTTCCTTCCCCCATGTGAAATTTTTCTTTCCACATCCCTTGGTCACTTGGTTGAGGTCCCATGCAATATGGGAGAATCCCAACATGAACCGTCTGTAGAAGTTGGCAAGTCCCAAGAAGCTCTGAAGCTCAGTTAGTGTGGTTGGGGCTGTCTCGTCATGGATGAGCTAGATATTAGTTGGATCCACATGTACCCCATGCTCATCAATAATGGAGTCCAAGTATTGGACCCTATTCATGGAAAAGGTTCATTTTTCCAAGTTGGAATATAGCTTGTGCTGTCGTAGAATGCTCAAAACATGCTAAATATGTTGCATGTGTTCCTCCCAAGTTCTGTTGAAGAAGAGGATGTCATCCAAATATACGACCACAAAATATTTGGTGAATGGATCTCAATAAAACATCCATAAACCTCATGAAATTTGTTGGTTCATTTGTTAATCCAAAGAGCATGAATAACCATTCGAATAAAACTTCTTTAGATTTGAAAGTTGTCTTCCATACATAAGTTAGTCCGATAGGAACCTGGTGGTAGCCAGACTTTAGGTCAATCTTGCTGAATAAATTTCCCCCCTTGGGTTGGTCAAGAAGGTCATCAATTAGGGGAATTTTGTATTGGTTCCTAACTGTGATTTTGTTTAATGCTTTGTAATGAATGCAGAGCCACCAGGTCCCATATTTCTTCTACACAAGTATAATCAGGCTTCCTCAAGGGGAGGAGCTGGGTCTGATGTTCCCCTTTAGAATAAGCTCTTGGATCTAATGCTTGATTTCATTATTTTCCATCAGCGAGTGATGATAGCCTAGTCCATTAGGAAGAGGTGCACTGATGGTTAGATCAATTGGATGCTTGACTTGGCAGTGCGTCAGTATCCCAGTAGGTGAGGAGAAGATGTCTCTATACTCTTCCATGATCCCATCCACTTGCTTCTGTTGTAAAGAGAGGATCTGTGTATAGGTTAAGGATGTGGAAGCAACCTTTTTCTTACTGTGATCATGGATCGCTAAAAATAACAACTTCATGGTCTGTTAAATTACCTTACTACATTTATTAGCAGAGATTAAAGAAATAGTGGTAGGAGACACTACCTTTGGTATCTTGTACAATTGTATACTCAAAGTAATAATAACACTATGGGGTCTAGACTCATACACAACATGTCACTTCCAAAAATATGGCTGCCCTAAAATAACATCACAAACTTCAAGGGGAGAAATATCACACATTACCTAGTCTTCGAAGGGCTTGATGTCGTAGGGCAGGTGACACTGTTGGTTGATGTGAAGATGTCTTTCTTAGCGAAGCCAATCGATGGTGTAGGGTTGCAGGTGCAGTTTCATCGGTATATATATATGCTTGATGACCTCTACTAAGATCAGGTTCTTATGAATGTCGTTATCGACAATGAAATGAAGCGGATCCCCCTTTACCCACATCTATGAGTGAAAGAGGCAATCCCCTTCCTCTGGTTCTTCTGGTTCGCTTGGATAGAATTTGATGGTAGGAATAGTGGAATTGGGTTCAACATCAATAATCTAATCCTCTCCTTCTAGATTTGATTCAGAGTCAAAATATTCCTCTGACTTGGAGCGACATTCTGTGGTGTTGTGCCAATGGATTTTATGGTATTCACACCACTTTCCCATGTCCTTATTCAACTTCTCCTTAACCTTCTTGGGTTGCATCTTGGACTAGTTTTCTTGAGAGTGGAAATATTTTCTTTGTCCCTTATTTTGTGGGTTGGGGTCTCATTTTCCGTGCTTCGGCTTTGAGTATTTTGCAGATCCAAACTCTTGCCTCTTTTTCTTGAATTTATTCTCTATCTTGATATATATCTATAAGCCACACCTAATGATGTGATGTCAAGAAAATCCATTTTTTTTTAATGCCTCTATGTAGAAAGTCATTGTATTTGAGTAGTAGTTGTCATTCTGATTCTTTGATACCCAATTTGGTGTGCATGGTATGGAAAATACTGGTGAAATATGTTATTTTCTGGTCCCTTTCCTGACATAGCTTCCAACATGGTACTATTGTTCTTTACTGACATCGCTGAAGGAATCCCATGTGGGGGAGACCAAAAAGATTGCATATTCCTCTATGGCCCTTTTCTAATAGTAAGTATCCCACCATTCCTTAACATAGGGGACAACCTTGAGGAGTGCAAACCAAGGAAGGGGGGATGGGTGAGCTCAAAAAAATTGTCACCCATAGCCTTGATGATAATGTAAAGCCCATAGATAAGTGGACAGAGCTTTCGATGGGGCCCTGTAAGTGATCTTTCTACAAATTTAACCAAACCTTGTCTCCCACCTGAAACATGTGTGGTACTTGGTGTTGATCATCACATTGCTTGTACCTAGCATTGGCTTTCTGTAAAATATCATGGACTTGTTGGAGGATGTGTTGAATCCGCTCAACGAATCAAGTGGTTGTTTCAGCCTTAGACTGAACATGGGAATATTTTATCTGTGTGGTTGCAAGAGGTAGTGCAACATTAATGGGACCCAAGGGTTGGAATCCCAACCCCACCTGAAATGGGATATGGTAGGTGGACATATGGAGAGCCATGTTGTAGCTGTGATGAACACAGGGAAGAATCCCATCCCAAGTACATGGATTCTTTGAGTTATACATATGCATAATGTGCACAATCATCTGATTGATGACAGTTGTTTGGCCATTGGTTTGAGAGTGGAAGGCAGTAGATTTAGTGAGCTTGGTTTCTGAAAATGACCAGAGACTTGACCAAAATGTGTTGAGGAACTTATTGTCCTGATCAAAGATGATGGTCTATGGTATCCCAAAATGGACCCACACTCGTTCGAAGAAGAGCTTGGTAGTATCTACCACTGTGATGCTCTTCTTGTAGGTTGTGAGAATGTCCATCTTCGAAAATCGGTCAACCACCATAAATATATAATCATTTACTTGCTTGGTGGATGGAATTCTAGACAGGTAATCCATTGAGACAGATTCCCAAGGCCTCTTGGGAGTAGGAAGAGGGGTGTATAAGCCTTGATTCTTGATGGTTGTCTTGGAAATGTCACAGACATTGCAAGATATGATATACTTGCTGACGTCTTGTCGAAGTTTTGGACAATAATTTTTTTTTTGTAGGATGACCACAATTTTCTCCACAAAAAAATGTCTTGTCACCCTAATGTAGTGAACCTCCCAAATAAGCTTTGAACACTCGCTTGTAGGAACATAGAGGTGGCCCGGATGGAATAATAGTCCATATTGACTGTGAAAATCAGTGACATTTGCGCATGTACCCAAGATATGTTAGACGACGACGAAGTCAGTATCTTGCTAATAAAGTTGGGGCAACTCAAATGCCTCATGCCCATAAGAATGGAGCATTGTGGTGAGTGAAACAATGGAAGGGCGACTGAGGAAGTGAGTGACATGATTTATGCTCCTTATCTTATACTTGATGTTGAGATGGAACTGCTGCAGGTATGTGGACCACTTTTGATGGTGTTCATTTTGCAACTTCCCCTGTGTATCTATGAACTTCAGGGGCTTGTGATTGGTGTGGATGATTGTCTCCTTTCGCAGAATTTAATGTTTCCATTGATGACGAGATTGCACAATGGAATAAATTTCCTTGTCATAGGTGGGGTATTTTGGGGTGGTATCCGAGAATGCCTCACTATGGTATGCTACTGGATGACCATGCTCAGTGAGAAATGCAGCTATAGCATAGTCAGATGCATTATTCTCAATCTCGAATGGTTGTTGTATATTGGATAAGGAGAGTAATGGAAATGAGCGCAAGCGATGCTTCAGATCATCAGAAGCTCATTTTTGTGACTTCCCCCATCGGATTTTAAAATGGATGAAGTAGGCATACAATAAACTCCTGCTAGACTTACATCCATGCCCAAATAAGTCTGCCTATACATATTTAAACAACTACTAACAAGTTAAATATTTTAGAACCATTTTGGGTCATTTTTACCACTATGAGACATGCAAATACATTTATATGCATATTCAGATTCAAAAGTATTTAACTAAGAAAATGATAAACCTAAATTCTGGGAAACGTTTAAACATACAGGCGCACGCCTATTTTCTTAGTGGATTGGAATAACTATAGACATCCAAGTAAGTCTAGAAATAATTTAAAATAGAATTTCTTATGTGAACACTTATTGCTGTCGATACAGAGTTTTCTGAGTTATTTAAACTTCCATGTATAGGGAATTAATTTTTGAATGTCGCATAACTTGAAATCCGAGTCCTTCCATTAAAATTGACTATATAATCAAAGAAAATGATTACAATCATATTTCATTCCAGTAACGTAGAAATAAAGCCAGGTAATGAAATTTCATCATGTATGTTCCATAGTCCCGAATTTCAGTCTAGAAATTAAATCCGTATACGAGCTCTACATAAACAAAACATTGTATTGCATGATAGATTAATAGTAGAGTCACGATCCAACCTGGGGTTTCCCCTCTATTTCCTTATGAATTTTAAAATGCAAATAAACAATTGATAGGAATTGTGGTGTAGAAATTAATACAATTATCCTAGAGGACACCTGTGTATTTAGAGTAAAAACCTTGATGGTTAATTTGTCCCTTTGAAGGCCATAAGGTGGAACTCAAGTACCTTTCGAATAAGGTCTCGTAATTGTCCAGTCTGGCGATAAAACCCTCACTGCAAGAGACGATTCAAGATATATCGGATTTATGGAAATAGATTAGCAACAATGAATATCATTGGAAAAAGAAAACAATAAAAGAGTAATGATCAAAACATTCTTCTTATGCGACCAAAATAAATTAAGTATGAAAAATCACTTAGCTTGAAATTACTAGGGTTCCTCGCCTCATTGCTGATGCTGATCAAATCATCCTTCAGTGACGGGGAGGAGTGAGTTACGATTTGGCTGATGGGTACCCTCGCCACATAAACAGGGGTCCCATCATTAGTCTTTGTGACTAAATATTTATTAAAGCAATATTGAGTATGTAATAAATCTTCTTAACATTCTGTAAATAAGTGCCACCTATTTATTCACATAATCCAAGGTGATAAATAATACATATTATAAATCATTTATCACAGAATTGCCCATGTCGGAGTCTGATAGAGTTGTAAGTTACGGGCCTGGGGTAAAATAGGAAATGACAAAAAATCAAACAAGACCGACACATTGGAGTTCGTAGTACGATTAGCACTATCCTTTTATGATAATAGAGTAGGGATTTCCCAACATAAGCAAAAATCCTAGACCAATTCTTTTGAACAAAACGCATAAGACAAGTGTAATAAAACAATGCTTTCGAGCAACTCATAGGAAATGAATTAACACTATAATATTTAATCCACAGAGAGAGTCATATGACTGCAATAACTTTCAGTATAAGACGATGTATGTAGCGATAAACTATCACAAGTCAACACAACAACCAAAACCCTGGAAATTAAGGTTCAACCCTACAACGAACCATCGTGGGGAAGGTAATTTGGTCACAAGTTCTAGATGTATAACTTCAAGCCCATGGAATTCAGTACAAGGTTAGCAGTAAAGGACAATCATACATGAACCTGGAATATCAATCAGACTACATTAAGTGAAAGGAATTACATAACCATAGGCATTATAGTCGATTCTTTACCCATGAAGGATCTTGTGATATTGAGTCATATGGGACATAGGTTCGATACCCTCATAGGATGAGACCACAGTTAGACCTAATGGTACAAGCAAGAAATTAAAAGAATGAGAGGTTCCTCATTACAAACTATTGAAGAATGGTGTTCAAGCAATAAAACCCTATAGCAACGAATGGTTGTCCTCACTGGTTAGATAAGATCACTAGCCACTATGAGATGGGGCTTGTCTTTGTCATACAAAACCAGGTTAATGGTATTCCAAAAGCTTAAGAGAAGAGAGAACAAATACATATCTTAGTAAAATAATTACAGAGACCATCCCAAACTCTTTCACGACTGACCTGTCCCAAACAATTATTGTAACTCGGCTAGAAATGTTACCATCGCTTACTTGGTAAAGTACTGTTGGTTGGGCAAGTAAACGTCTGGTACTTACATCAGAAAGGAGACCAATTCCTTGCCGGGGTTACACACTGAATGCAGTTGCAGAATTATCGCAGAACGATTTCTTCCCGAAGATACACACACCGCACAACAGAAAAATGATCAACAACCTCAGGAACCCATTCGTGATGGATTAATGGTAAGAGTTACATATGGTATGAATACCATGTGATTAGGGTGAGATGTCAGGAATTTAATGGGAACAAAAGAAGAGTGATGGGCCAAAAGAGTACACTGCAAGAGATAATTTAAGGTTGTAGAGAGAGCTATAACTCTACAGTTCTTGTCAAAATTTATGGTGAAAATAAGGACAACCTCATTAGGGTTATGGTCTAGCCTCCCTAGAAGTCTATGTTTCGCCTCTTGTATCCTTCCCGTTGGTTCGTTGATCCTTACACCAGATTCGGTACCATGGGATCATTAAACCAACCAAGAAACAAGTAGTGGGTGCCAACTGTGAACCTTAACCACCTAAGCATAGCGTCATGTGCACCAAGGTCATTTAATTAGCGAATAGGTGTAATAGGGACACTACCCACTTGCAAACTAGAGTGGGCCTACCTTACCAATTGATCATTGTGGTTACACGTTGTAGGAAACTAGTTCATGGGTATGTTGTATGAGTCAAGTCAAGGAAATGGAGGCTACTAAAGAAGACACATGTTTACATAATCGTTCTATGAAAATGAAATTCTAAGATGCATACATCTATATAGTTCTATGATACCAACAGAAGGGAAACACAAGGTGTGTGTGTGTATATATATATATATATAGGTATGTATACATATGATTGTTTTACAAGTAGCTTTAAGTTCTAAGTAAGTACTTGTCAGTTATTAGGTTACTAATTTACCCTTGTGTATTTTTGGATTAAGTTGAGTTATCCTTGGATGAATGCTTATAAGTAATTTACATATGTGATGAGGAAATAGTATGTGTAAGTTATGTGGTATAGGTAAACAATGCCTGAAGGGTTAGAATGACAAGAAATCAATTCTAAGAACCCGTATAATATTTATTTTTTTTTGGTAAATTTCGAGATCATTACATATGGTATCAGAGAAAAGGTTACAACACTAGACCTGAATATGGCCACTTTAGTTGCTTAGCATATACTTATATTTATGTAGAACTAATAAACCCTTATTGTTAGAAACAAAAAACCCTTTATGTTTTGTGCTAATGCGTAAATCAGAATTTAGGGATATCAGAGCAAAGGTTACAACACTTGGACCTTGTACAGGGACATCTGATTTACTTAGCATACAATTTTGGTTATGTAAACTAATAAACCGTTATTGTTACAAACATAAAACATTTTTTTTTCTGTTAATCATGGCAGGACAAGATGACACAGAAATAAGAGTTGAAGGAAATCTGGAGCAGAGACTTCTTGGAGATCCAAGACAGAACAATGACGGAAGCTCACCCACGAAAGTGTTGGAAAAATGAGGAATCTTATTGTTGAATTGTAGGTTTTCAAAGCCGACAACGAGAAACTAAAGAAACTACATAAGGAACAACAAGAGATAAATGAAGTCCGACTACGGAGTATAGTGACCAAGAAAATCCCAAAGGATGATAACCATGACGAAGAGGTCAGCAAAAGGGCCTCCAAGAATTCCGGGCTTGAAACAAAAAAAGGAGACAGTTCGTCTGAAGGTACACCTTCAGATGAGGACAAAACTAAAGCAAACAGAAAAAGAAAACAAGTAGACTACCTTGAAGGAGAATTTAAAAAAGATTAAACCAACTACTTTTGATGGAGAATCCAGAACAGGAGAAGAAGCTTAGGCGTGGTTGTTAGAGATCAAGAAATACTCCCAGATCTACAACTACTAAAGTAATATGAAGGTCAGAATGGCCATCTACAACCTGAAAGGGAAGGCTAACATTTGGTGGAAAGATTTGAAATTGGCCAAGGGCCTAAAGGAGAAACAGATGGAATGGTATGAATTTAAGAAGTATTTCAAGAAACAGTACATTTCTGAAAGCTACTATGAAAGGAATATGAAATAATTTTATGAGTTACGACTTGGATAGATAACGATGGAGGACCTTATAAACAAATTTATGGAACTACTAAGGTTCATACCTTACATCCAGGAGGACAAGGTAACGATCCAACGATTCTTAATCTGGTTACCAGAATCCTACTGGGACAGAATTGAGTTTGACAACCCCAAATATTTGAGTGAAGTATTCAGGAAAGAACCAATGTGATACAACCAGTACAAACAGTAGGTAGAGTTTCCCAAAGCTTGGAAGGATAAGAGACAAGACCAAATGAACCAGCAGAAGAAGGTATACCAACCAGTTTCGTATTGGAATGTAGCAAAAGGCTTTCTGAGGAAAGACTTGCACTCCAATAATCCAAATACTCAAGGTAGCGGTAAACCAATGAACCTGCGAATGAAGAATCTTGGGGACAACCATGTGAACCATTAAAGTGCTGGTAATGTGAGAACCTCATCTAAGGGGAACTATTCATGTCTCAATTCAGCAAACAGAGTTGTTGTTCATAACTTGCAGGAAGCCTCGACAATGAGTGACGTGGTTAGAAGCCTACATCAGATAAATGCAGCCATGGATGGCCGACAAAGCTGATCACCAGTCCTCTATGGTGGAAATCGAAGGTAAAATCTATAACACTAGAAATTATGTTTTAATTGATCTTGGAGCTACGATAAGTTATATCACTCGTGATGTGGTAGAGTAAAATAAACGTAAGAAAATGAGACACACAAAAATAATGGATGGTACAACTAGCAACATGAACTAAAAGGAAAGTGGTTGACCTTTTTATAATTTTGAGATCAGTTTAAATGACCAAAACTGAACATCCTACCGCTAGGATCTTATGATGTGAATATCAGAATGGATCGGTTGGAAAAGCACCAAACTGTATTAGATTGTTATGCAAAGACACTTAAGTATAAAGAAAAAGATGACTATTAAGAGAAATCACCCCTTACCTCGGATAAATGATCGGTTCAATCAGGTAAGTGGGGCAAATATCTTTTCAAAGTTGGATTTACGATCTGATTATCACCAAGATAGGTTAAAAAGATAGAAACATAATCAAAAAAACTTTTCAAACAAAATATGAATGTCACGAATTGGACGTTGAGGTAAGACATATCAAGAGAAAGGAAATAAAGTAGTTGATGCCTTAAGCAAAAGAGTACACGGGTTATTTGAATTCAATGTCAGCTGGGCAGAAAGTGATCAGGAACAAAGACCGCGGGTATAAAGGACGAAAATTACAGGAAGATAGTGACATAATTTCAAAACACTATCACCAACTCAGACAAACCATATCCGAGTATCGACAAAAATGGACAAATTACGACTTAAAAAAGACTTTACATATTAGACTCAGCAGAGTTAAAGATAACATTCTTGGATGAAATGCATAAGAAACCGTATTCTGGCTGTCCAAGATACCAAAAAATGATAGCAACACTCACAAACTATTTTCTGGCCTAAGATGAAGGGAAAAACAATAGATTACTTGGCTAAGTGCCAATATTGTCTGCAGGTTAAGGCCAAACACCAACATCCGGTCAGCCTACTACATCCATTACTAGTACCAAAATGGAAATGGGAGACCATATCGCTAGACTTATTATAGTTTCGCCTAAAAATCAGAAAATAGAATGACTCTTTTATGGTTGTAAACGATAAAACTCAGTAAGTCTGCACACTTTATTCTTATAAAGTCTATTTTTAAGATATACATATCGCTGAGATATTTATGAAAGAAATTTTTAGACTGCATGGTATTCCTAAAATGGTGATTTTAGATAGAAGTTAAATTTACATCGGATTTTTGGAAAGAACTATTTGCAGGGATAAATACTAATTTGAATTTCAGTACGATTTATCATCCAAAAATGGGTGGAAAAACTTAAGGGTCAAACCAAATCATGGAGGATATGCTCCGCATGTATGAAGACTACCTACACCTGGTAGAATTTGTTTATATTTATGGGTACCAGACTTCGGCTAAGTTAAAGCCCCTTCAAAATGATGTATGGAAGAAAGTGTACAACTCTAATTAGTTGGGACAACCCAGTTGACAGACTTTGGTTGGACCGAAGATGTGTAAATTCTAACCTTGTACAATATCTACTGCAAACTGATATTCAGAAAAGAACAGAAAAGATGCAATGGCAAATACAAACATTACACAGAGATTTTTCACCTGGAAACCCAAACCGGGAAAACCAGCATATATTATATT
>ML782094.1:32436-44784 GCA_009831015.1 Picea engelmannii | reverse complement strand
GCTTATAAGTAACTTACACCTGTGATGAGGAAATAGTATGTGTAAGTTATGTGGTATAGTTAATGAACGCCTGAAGTGTTAGAATGACAAGAAATCAATTCTAAGAACCCGTATAGTTTTTTTTTTTTTGGTAAATTTCGGGATCATTACATATGGTATCAGAGCAAAGGTTAAAACACTGGACTTGAATAGGGCCACTTTATTTGCTTAGCATATACTTCTATTTATGTAGAACATATAAACCCTTATTGTTAAAAACATAAAACCCTTTCTGTTTTGTGCTAATCCAGAAATCATACCTGAAGGGAATCAGAGCAAAGGTTACAACACTTAGACCTTGTACAGGGCCATCTGATTTACTTAGCATATAATTTTGGTTATGTAAACTAATAAACCATTATTGTTACAAAAATAAAACCTTTTTTTCTATTAATCATGGCAACACAGGATGATGCAAAAATCAGAGTTGAAGGAAATCTGGAGCAGAGACCTCTTGGAGATCCAAGACAGAACAATGACAGAAGCTCACCCATGAAAGTGATGGAAACAATGAGGAATCTTATTGTTGAATTGTAGGTTTTCAAATCCAACAACAAGAAACTGAAGAAAGTACAACAAGAACAACAAGAGATAAATGAAGTCCTACTATGGAGTATAGTGACCAAGAAAATCCCAAAGGATGATAACCATGACGAAGAGGTCAAGAAAAGAGTCTCCAAGAATTCTGGGCTTGAAATAGAAAAAGGAGACAGTTTGTCTGAAGGTACACCTTCAGCTGAGGACAAAACTAAAGCAAACATAAAAAGAAAACAAGTAGACAACCTTGAAGGAGAATTTAAAAATGATTAAACCAATTACCTTTAATGGAGAATCTAGAATTGGAGAAGAAGTTGAGGCATGGCTGTTAGACATTAAAAAATACTCCCAGATCTACAACTGCCCTAGTAATATGAAGGTCAGAATGGCCATCTACAACCTGAAAGGGAAATCCAACATTTGGTGGCAAGATCTGAAATTGGCCAAGGGCCTAAAGTAAAAATAGATGGAATGGTATGACTTTAAGAAGTATTTCAAGAAACAATACCTTTCTGAAAGCTACTACGAAAGGATAACGAAAGAATTTTATGAGTTACGACTTGGACATATGATGATGGAGGACCTTATAAACAAATTTCTAGAACTACTAAGGTTCGTACAACCCCAAATATTTGTGTGAAGTATTTAGGAAAGCACAAATGTCATACGACCAATATAAAGAATAGGTAGAGTTTCCCAAAGCTTGGAAGGATAAGAGACAAGACCAAATGAACTAGTAGAAGAAGGTATACCAACTAGTTCTGTATCATAATGCAACAAAAGGCTTTCTGAGGAAAGACTTGCACTCCAATAATCCAAATACGGAAGGTAGCAGTAAACCAGTGAACCTGAGAATGAAGAATCTTGGGGACATCCCCATGAACCATTAAAGTGCTAGGAATGTGAGAACCTCATCTAAGGGGAACTGTCCACATCTCAATTCAACAAACATAGTTGTTTTTCATAACTTGGAGGAAGCCTCGAAGAAGGGTGATGTGTGCAGAAGCCTACATTGGATAAATGGAGTCGTGGATGGCTGACAAAGCTGACCACCAGTCCTCTATGGTGGAAATTGAAGGTAAAATCAATAACACTCAAAATTATGTTTTAATTGATCCTGGAGCTACGATAAGTTATATCACTCCTGATGTGGTAGAGTCAAATAAATGTAAGAAAATGAGACATGAAAAAATCATGGCTGGTACAACCATCAACATGAACTAAAAGGAAAGTGGTTGACATTTTTCTATTTTTGAGATCAGTTTAAATGACCAAAACTGAACATCCTACCACTGGGATCTTATGATGTGAATATCATAATGGATCGGTTAGAAAAGCACCAAACGATAGTAGATTTTTATGCAAAGGCACTTAAGTATAAAGACAAAGATGACTATTAAGAGCAAGCACCCCTTACCTCAGATAAATGATAGATTCAATTAGGTAGGCGGGGAAAAGATATTTTTGAGGTTGGATTTACGATCTGATTATCACCAAGATAGGTTAAAAAGATAGGGACATAAGCAAAAAAAATTTTCGAAAAAAATATGAATGTTACGAATTTGACATTGAGGTAAGACATATCAAGAGAAAGGAAATAAAGTAGTTGATTCCTTAAGAAGAAGAGTACACGGGTTATTTGAATTGAATGTCAGTAGGGAAGAAAGTGATGAAGAACAAAGACCGTGGGTATAAACGATGAAAATTACACTAAGATAGTGACATAATTTCAAAACACTACCGCCAACTCAGACAAACCAGATCTGAGTATCGACAAAAATGGACAAATTACAACTTAAAACAGACTTTACATATCAGACTCACCAGAGTTAAAGATAACATTCTTGGACGAAGTGCATAAGAAACCGTATTTTGGCCGTCCAGGATACCGAAAAACGATAACAACACTTAGAAAACTATTTTCTGGCCTAAGATGAAGGGACAACAACATAGTACTTGGCTAAGTGCCAAGATTGTCAATAGGTTAAGGCCGAACACCAGCATCCGACCGACCTACTACAACCATTACCAGTACCAAAATGGAAATGGGATACCATATCACTAGACTTATTACAAGTTTTCCTAAAACTCAAAAAATAGAATGACTCTATTATGGTTGTAAATGATAAAACTCTGTAAGTCTGCACACTTTATTCCTGTAAAGTCTACTACCAGATTTATATGCATATTCAGATTCAAAAGTATTTAACTGAGAAAATGCTAAACATAAATTCTAGGAAACGTTTAAACATACAAGATCATGCCTATTTTCTTAGTGGATTGGAATATCCACTCATACACGAACAACTAAGGGACGTTATATTGTTTCTATAGACATCCAAGTAAGTTCAGAAATAATTTAAAATAGAATTACTTATGTGAATACTTATTGTTGCCGATACAAAGTTTTCTGAGTTATTTAAACTTCCATGTACACGGAATTAATTTTTGAATGTTGCATAACTTGAAATCTGAGTCCTTCCATTAAAATTGACTATATAATTGGAGAAAATGATTACAATCGTATTTCATTCTAGTAACGCAGAAATAAAGCCGGGTAATGAAATTTCATCATGTATGTTCCATAGTCCTGAATTTCAGTCTAGAAATTAAATGAGTATATGAGCTCTAGATAAACAAAACATTGTATTAAATGATAGATTAATAGTAGAGTCCCAATCCATCATGGGGGTTTCCCCTCTATTTCCTTATGAATTTTAAAATGCAAATAAACAGTTGATAGGAATTCTCGTGTAGAAATTAATACAATTATCCTAGAGGACACCTGTGTCTTTAGAGTAAAAACCTCGATGGTTAATTTATCCCTTTGAAGGCCATAAGGTGGAACTCGAGTACCTTTCGAATAAGGTCTTGTAATTGTCTAGTCCAGCGATAAACCCCTCACTGCAAGAGAAGACTCAAGATATATCAGATTTATGGAAATAGATCAGCAACAACGAATATCATTGGAAATAGAAAACAATAAAAGAGTAATGATCAAAATGTTTTTCTTATGTGAAAAAAATAAATTAATTATGAACAAGCACTTAGCTTGAAATTAGTGGGGTTACTCACCTCATTGTAGATGTTGATCGAATCATCCTTCAGTGACGGGGAGGAGTGGGTTAGGATTTGGTTGATGGGTACAGTTGCCACATAAACAGGGGTCCCATCATTATTCGTTCTGACCAAACATTTATTAAACCAATATTCAGTATGTAGTAAATCTTCTTAGCATTTTGTAAATACGTGCCACCTATTTATTCACATAATCCAAGGTGATAAATCATACATAGTATAAATCATTTATCACAGAATTGCCCATGTCAGAGTCCGATAGAGTTGTAAGTTATGGGCCTGGGGTAAAATAGGAAATGACAGAAAATCAAAAAGTACAGACATAGTGGAGTTCTGAGTACGATTAGAACTATCCTTTTAGGATAATAGAGTAGGGATTTCCGAACATAAGCAAAAATCCTAGACCAATGCTTTTGAACAAAATGCAAAAGAAAAGCATAATAAAACAATGCTTTCGAGCAACTCATACGAAATGAATTAACATTATAATATTTAATCCACAGAGAGAGTTAGATGACTGCAATAAATTTCTCTATAAGACGATGTATGTAGCCATAACCTATCACAACTCAACAACAGAACCAAGACCCCAGAAATTAAGGTTCGACCATACAAAAAACCATCTTAGGGAAGGTAATTTGGTGACAAGTTCCAGATGTATAAATTCAGGCCCATGGAATTTAGTACAAGGTTAGGAGTTCAGGACAATCATACATGAACCTGGAATATCAATTAGACTAAAGTAAGTGAAAGAAATTATATAACCACACGCGTTATAGTCGATTCTTTACCTATGACAGATCTTGCGATATACAGTCATATGGGATGAAGGTTCGATACCCTCATGGAGCGAGACCATAGTTAGACCTAATGGTACAAGCACCAAATTAAAAGAATGAGAGGTTCCTCATTAAAAACTATTCAAGAATGGCGTTCAAGCAATAAAACCCTATAGTGGCGAATGGTCGTCCTCACGGGTTAGATGAGACCACTAGCCACTATGAGATGGGGCTCGGCTTTGTCATACAAAACCAGGTTAATGGTACTCCAGAAGCTTAAGAGCAGAGAGAACGAATACATATCTTAATAAAATAATTACACAGACCATCCCAAACAATTTCACGACTGACCTGTCCCAAAAACTTAATGTAACTCGACCAAAAAGGTTACCACCGCTTACCTGGTAAAGTAGTGTCGGTTGGGCAAGTAAATGTTTGGTGCTTACATAAAAAAGGAGACCACTTCCTTTCCAGGGTTACACACTAAATGCAGTTGCAGAATTATCGCATAACGATTTCTTCTCGAAGATACACACACCGCACAGGAGAAAAATGATCAATAGCATCGGGAACCCATTCCTGACGGATTAATGGTAAGAGTTACATATGGTACGAAGACCATGTGATTAGGGTGATATTTCAGGAATTTAGTGGGCACGAAAGCCGAGTCACCTGTGTAAGTCCCTATAATAAAGGAAACTAAGTTTCCAGCTCGTAAACAATCACCAGGAAGGTACAATTGATAGTCGGGTGAACTGCAATGAGCAGGATAACAAGTCTGAAACCTGTCGAGGGTATCGAGAGAAAGTTGTCCTGAAGAGAACTAAGGATATCGAACGGTTTCGAGGTCCACGAAGCCCTATAGGCAAATGAAACAGACAGTATCCCACGACAAGTCCTCAATATGTGTTCTCCACTATGCTTGGTCTGGAGAAAGTTGTCCGGAAGACAACTAAGGATATTGAATGGATTCGAGGTTTACGAAGCCCTGTAGGCAAATGAAACAGACAGTATCCCATGACAAGTCCTCAATATGTCTTCTCCACTACGCTTGGTCCGGATTTGGAGGGGTTATCTCTGCTACCTTTCCTCACACGACCTAGTGTTTAGACCCTGTTTTAGAGGGGGGTCCCAGATAAATTTCATGTCGCTGGACTTTTTACACTCCCTAGCTCTGACTCCAATGTTTGTTTATAAGCCTTGAAGAATTTCTCCTCCAACCTAATTCAAGGATCTAGCCCTAAACTAGTTGATTGACCCCAAAAACATAAAAGTCTAGTTAATTTCAATTTAGCGTTCATTTTAAATGGATTGTTTTAACTCGAAGGACACGACAGTGAAACTAGTGATGTGTATGAGAGACGAAAAGAGGAGAAGTAAACGAAATTATGGAAGAAAAATTACTTCTAGTTAACTATAAAAATTTGCAACTAATTCTTTAAACCAACTTTTTGTAACTAACTATTTTTAAGATCTTTAACTAATATGAAATTTCACTCGACTACGAGCTACTTGAATTATATGGAATCAGTTTAAAAAATTAAAAAAACTAAGATCTTTTTCCTTTCAAGTAAAATAACTACCCTAACTACTTTACCAAACTAGTAAATGAAAAATCTTTGGTTTTTTTTTCTATAAATGCTTCAAACAAGAAAAAAATTGAAATAAATCTTTTTCCTTTTCTTTAAAGAAAATAAAAGGGAGTAAAAGAAACACCAGACAAGACTGAAAATAACCTCTGGCCCAATGCAGATCGCATGGAGTCACTAAAGACACCAAATAGGATGATCAACAAATCAAAGACTTGCCTAAAAACCCTTTCGAAGTAAAAACAATAAATATTTGAAAAGAAAAGCGAAATGACATCTAACCCAGGCTAAGACTGTAAAAACCGGAGACAGTGCACTTAATCAAGAAACCTTGAGAAGTAAAACTTCAATCAGTGAAGAGGTTGACTGCCTCTTCTTAATTTTTTTTTTCTTGACACAGGTACACTATTGATGCTTAAGAATATTGTGTATGTATGCAGGTTGTCTATAAACAAAGTTTGTGTATGTATGTGTGTTGTCCCACAACAGGCCGCGTACACCTCTGTATTTATTGAAAAAAGAAATAAAACAGACTGACTGACAGGGCACAAAGAACTGGTATGGAACCAAAAGGTGACTAGATTCCCTTAAAATACTCAGCAGACTGACATAAAATCAAAAGGTAATAAAAAAAATCAAACACCCAAAAAATCCCCTAAAAAACCTAGAGGTTTCCCCAGTATGGTCACCATTTCTGCTAGAGGGAAAACCCCGCTATGGCTACACCAGGGTTTACAAGATAGGTAGATAAATAACTGTTTAAAAGTATCCTACTTCTCTAACCACCCCAAACATACCCCATGCTTATGCAGGAAAATTAAAATGAGAAGGATATGGTAACTGTACCTTTACTCTGCGTCCGGTGTTGATCCTCTCGCGCTTGATAGCTTCACTAACTGCAAACCTCCTCCCAATGCATTCAAAGAAAGATAAACAGAAAAATACAAGCATACATTTCATACATAAGTAAGGGTCATATGTTAGAATAAAAACATAAATCAAATGAAAACCTTCGACACATCATGTTATTGGGACAGGAAAAGTACTTCTTTTATTTATAATACAATGATTAATTACAACCAAAGTCGGCTACTGCTCCTCGAAGCTGGTCTGGGATCCTCTTCACTAATCTCCAAGTGCACCTCCATGCATATTTCTCCTCTCAAACTTCTTCTTTGGGAAATGGATTGGGTTCTGATGGAGGAAAAATGGAAAAATGAGGAATTCTGAGGCAATTCTCACAACAAGGTTGCAAATGCTTGGTGAAAGGAGGGTATGTGAAACACGCAAAATTTCACTGTTCTTATGTCTATATATGGAATGAGAACCCAAAACCTCATTTTATATGGGAAAAGGATGGTTATTCGGTTGGGTGACAGGCTATAAGCGGTGGATTAGTTGGGAAACTACCTAATAACCCGTAATCTCAATGAATTCCTTGCAAATTTTTAATTTTTGTAACTTTTGCAAGTATACGTGGGTTGTAGTGGTGCATCGTGCATAGTTACATGGGTTGTATTGGTGCAACAGGGGTATGTACATTAGAAGTATTGGTGCAGGGCGCGTACATCTTCAAAAGATGAGTTTTTAAGAAGAACAACTCAGTGATGGCTTGGCAAAATGCGAAAGTAAGAGGGCCAAATTCAATGTATGAATATGTAGAGAAAATTAGGATTATAACAATGTATCCCAAGTAATGGACCTTGTTGATTCCAAAAGATCATTTTTCCAAGTTGTCATATAGCTTGTGTTGTCGGAGAGTGTTCAAAACCTGCTAAATATGTTGCATGTTCTCATCCCAAGTTCTGTTGAAGATGACGATGTCATCTAGATATACCACCAACAAATATTTGGTGAAGGGTCTCAAAACATCATCCATCAACCTGATGAAAGTTGTTGGTGCATTTTTTAAGCCAAACATCACGACCAAGCATTCAAATAGAACTTCTTTAGATCTTAATGTTGTCTTTCATACATCAATCCGTTTGATGAGAACTTGGTGGTAGCCAGACTTTAGCTCAATCTTGCTCAAGAAATTTCCCCCCTTAAGTTGGTCAAGAAGGTCATCAATTCAGGGAATTGGGTATTGGTTCCCGACTGTGAATTTGTTTAATGCTCTATAATCAATGCAGATCCACCATGTCCCATATTTTTCTACAATGGTACAATAAAGATTCCACAAGGGGAGGAGTTTGGTCTGATGTTCCCCTTTTGAAACAACTCTTGGATATGATGCTTGATTTCGTCATTTTCCATCAGTGAGTAATTATAGACCGATCCATTAGGCAGAGGTGCACCAATGGTTAGATTAATTGAATGCTTGACTTGGCAGTGCATTGGCACCTTGATGGGTGATGAGAATATGTATCTGTGCTCTTCCATGATCCCATCCACTTGCTTCTATTGCAAAGAGAGGCTATGTGTAGAGGTTATAGATGTAGTGGTGACCTTTTTCTTACTTTGAGCACGAATCACAAAGAATATGAACTTCTTGGTCTGTGAAATGACCCTACTACATTTCTTAGAAGATATTAAAGAAACAATGGTAGGCGACGCTACCTTTGTTATCCTATACAATTTTCTACCTAAAGTAATAATAACACTACGGGTTCTAGACTCATACACAACATGTCGCTTCCACAAATATGGTTTCCCTAAAGTAGCATCACAAACTTCATGGGGAGAAATATCACACAATACCTAGTCTTTGAAGGGCTTGATGCCATAGGGAAGACGACACTGTTGTTTGATGCAAAGATCTCTTTCTTGGAGAAGATAGCTGATGGTGTAGGGTTGTGGGTAAAGTTCCATCGGTAGGTCCATCCGCTTGATGACCTCTACTGAGATCAGGTTCTTTTGACTTCCATTATCGACAATGAAATGAAGAAGATCCCCCTTTATGAACTTTTGTGAGTGAAAGAGGCATTCCCCTTCCTCTGGTTCTTCTATTTCTCTTGGATGGAATTTGGTGGTAGAAATAGTGGCTTGGGCTCGAAATCACTAATCCATTTCTCTCCTTGTGGATTTGATTCAGAGTAGAAATATTTCTTTGACTTGGAGCGACATTCTGTGGTGTTGTGCCAAGGGATTTTATGGTATTCACTCCACTTTTCTGTGTCCTTCTTCAACTTCTCATTACCCTTCTTGGTTTGCTTCTTGTATTGGTTTTACTAAGAGTGGCCATCTTTTCTTTGTCCCCTTTTTTGTGGGTTGGGGTTGACATTGCCTTGCTTCAGCTGTGATGAGTTTGCAGATCCAAACTATCACCTCTTCTACTTTAATTTCTACTCAATCTTGACAACATATATATAAGCCACACCTAATGATGCGAGGTCCAGAAACTCCATTTTTGTTTGAATGTATCTCTACAGAAAACCGCGGTATTTGAGCACCAGATGTTGTTCAGAGTCTTTGATACCCAATTTGCTGTGTAGTGTATGGACAATATTGGTGAAATATGGTACTGTCTAGCCTCTTTCCTGATGTAGCGTGGTCCATCTTGTGTATTGTTCCTCATACCTTCCAGTATGGTAGTATTATTATTTGATGGCATTTCTGAAGGAATCCCATGTGGGGGAGACCACAAATATTGTAGATTCCTCTATGGACCTTTTCTCAGAGTAAGTATCCCACCATTCCTTAACATGGGGGATGGCCTTGAGGAGTGAAAAAGTAATCTTTTCCCTATCGAAAAAATTGTGGACCGAAAAATACCCTTCGAGCATATTCAACCATTTATCTACAACAACCACATCTATCGTCCTTAAAATAATGGAATATCAAAATTTACTTGTAAGGAAAACCTAAAACCTCAAAGAAAAAGTTTAAATAGAGTCTTTGGACTATTCTTCTTCATTTGTAAGGAAAAAGGGGTTTCATGGATTCATTCCATCATATAAATAAAGTCTTTGGACTATTATTCATCATGGGTAAGCAAAATGTTCCATCATAGTTATCTCCCACATTTAATCTTTGTTTCTTATTTTTGTAAAGAATATAAAATACATTTTGTTAGTAAGAATAATAAGAACAAAAAGTGGCTAATGGACAAAAAATTATTTCAACTATGTTTCATTCTTGTGTTGACTTCAACTAGCCTTTTTCCATTTTTAAATATAAAAAAAAATGTTATTTATGTTTTGCCTATCATAAATTTGAGATTTTTACAATATGCAAACTAAACTAGATTATTCTAGTCGCTTGAAATTATATCACCTTGATGACATGTTGAAATTAACATGTCATTAAATCCTAGTGAATTTTAAGATTCAAAGACATATTGATCTTGAGATGTCCTTAAAACCTACTAAACACTATGAGTGAATAGTTCCTTGATTTGTATATGTCCTTGAATCCTAACATCTACAAGGATTATATATCTCAACATTGAAAGCTACTTTAATCCTAATAGCTACTAGGAATTTATGGTGACTTTTCAAAGGAAGTATAATGGCATTTCTTATATCAAAGATATTTACACTTTTCTTTCACTATAAATTTACACTTTTCTTTCATTAGAAAATTATTTTCTTTGAAGAAAACCTCATGGGATTCTCTTTTTTCTATGAAATATCCAAATGGAGGGAAATTGAGCCATGAACCACAATAGTAGTAGGTGACCCAAGAAGAATCAATTACACTTCAATTGAAAACCTCTTCTCAAACTCTATAACATTGCTTCTAAATTTGAAGTTTTACTAGACACAAATTTATTTTCATGATGTTTCCTCCAAATTTGAAATTTTAGCGAAGAATTACTATATAATTAATATGACAAAGTACATGCATTATGTTTTATATCTACTTCTATACACTTATCCTTATGTGATTGAATGAATCATTACTCTCTATATCACTCTCTTTTTTCTTTTCACAACTTTATGTATTATAATTGCATTCAAATTATTCAATAACCATATAATTATTTGTATTTGTATACATGTCTCTATGCTACAATCACAAAATCTACATCAATACAAAAGACAAAATCCACACACACAAAATCTACATTAATACAAAAAACAAAAGTCATTATGGGGCTCTATGTGGCCCTAGACAAACACCATGAAAAAAGCCTCATCCTCCCAAAATAGAATTAGAAGGTCCATACTTTAAAATCAATCCTTATTAAGAATAGAAAAGAAAAATTGTAATTTAATTTATACTATAAACTAATTTAAATTTTATTTACAATCAACTACTTTCAAATAAAGCATCATGAACTATTCCAAAAATAGTTGACTGAATAGTATTACAACCAAGATATAACTATGTTTTAGGCTAACAATGGTAACATAAAATAAATCATAGTTAACAATGACAATGTTAGTGCCTTTTCAAGAACCTTATTCATAATATGTTTTGGAAATAATAATTTTACACATGGTTTTTGTTAGCATAATTATTTTATTTTTTGTTATTGTTGAAGAAAATGATTTACCAAAAATACAGTTTTATTGATTTTCAAATTATATTATCAAAGATGGTAATTTTAGATTACCATTTTAGAAATTAGAAATTATTATGAGTAAAAAGTATATATATAGAGAAAATTAAATAAATATTTTTATATATGGATATTTTTAAACTTTGAATTTATCAAATATCTAACAAAATTGAAAATTATTAATTAAAATAATTAGTTTCACTATTTTCATAAAAAGTTTAAAAGTATCTTTTTTTTGGGGGAAGTATGAATTATTACTTATTCATATTCACAATTATTAAGTTTTTTAATTTAAATAATTTTTAAGATAATATTTATATGTAGTTTTGTCTTTGTTTTATAGTGATATTTTGAATAAATATAAGAATAATATTTATAATAATTTAAGTGTTTGCAATAATGAAATAAAATTATTTAGAAAATTAAAATTAATAAAAAAAACTAAATTTTTAATTTAAAATTTTCTATACCAAACTCATTTTCAATCTCTCATTTCAATTTCATTTTCAATCTCCCATTTCATTGACATTGAATTTTCATAAAAGTTCCCAAGTTTCTAGAACAATTATCATTTCACTCTCATTTTCAATCTCCCATTTCATTGACATTAAAGTTACATAAAAGCTCCCAAGTTCCTAGAACAATTATCAACTAATCAATAGCATTTCCATTCCCAAATTCCAAAAAACTTGGTAAACAAGTTCCTACAACTATATATATCTTATCGAATCTATTAACATCTCCATTGTCCCAAAATATTTCCGTGCGTATATATCTTATCGAATCTATTAGCATCTCCATTGTCCCAAAATATTTCCGTGCGAACAAATACTTTAGCTGCAAGATGCAGCCTAGTAAGCTATGTGTTGTTTCTAATTCA
>ML782093.1:599167-655942 GCA_009831015.1 Picea engelmannii | reverse complement strand
AATGGGACCACTTTGGAGTTCATCCATTTGTACTTCTTATCAATCATGACAAGAAAATAATGAGTCATATTTACATCAAATAAACTATGCATCATATATCAAAGAATCCATCTTCATCATGTATCAATGACAACTCATTGATCCATCTTCATCTATGCATCATATCAATGATAACTTATTGATCCATATTCATCGATTGGTTTCCACTTGACATATATCATTCTCATCAAGGACAATACATATACATTGTTCATCAATCATCAATCAATCAATCCTATCAATCAATCCATTTACATCAATCAATCATTTAATCACTTAACATCAATCCTTTGACATCAATCAATCAAACCATTGGCATCAATGATAACATGATCCAACAATCTCCCCCTTTGGTATTGATGGTAATACCAACATTGATGTCAACACCAATCATTGATGTCAACATGTAGACAAGGCATGCTCTACATCAATAGTCATAAAACATATCAATATGACTATCTGTTCCCATTACTATCACATCAATGTGACCATCTTTCCCCCTTTGACATCAATGGCAATGGGTGATTCTCCTCTTGGGCCTGCTCCCCCTTCTTGAATGCCTTTGATCTTCCTTTGAATAATCTCTCCCCTTTTTGAACAAGGTATATCACTCTGATGAAAAGTTGAAGATACATTTCTCATACTCCCCCTGAAACAATATGCTTCCATATGACAATCCTTGGACCTGTCCATGTATCAAACTCATGCCATACCAACCATCATGAAACAAAAAGGTATGTCAAAAATAGAGAATTATGAGTAGAACATCACCCAATTACATCATGGACCTATGTGTGCCCATCATGCATAACACCCATGTACATCAACCATGTACATCAATACCATACAATGTGATAGAAGATCTCACCAATGGAATGTATCAACCATATGCCAACATGTGTCTACCAATGTGGCAACCATGCCATCCATGTGCATCTACCAACATGCCAAACAATGTGAATCTATCAACATGCCAAACAATGTGTCATATCACTCATGATATGTCTCCATCATGAACCAAGTACCATAACCATGTATCTCAAACAAGTACCAATTGTTGTGCTAATCAAGTAATACCAATGGTGTACAATCATCAAGCATATGCCATCTATGAGTGTACCAAACATGCATATCAACATGTATCACCACCTCATCAACTCACCAACTACATGTCCCAATATGTAGCCCATTCATATGCCAAATGCATGCACCAATATATCCAACAAGTAAGCTTTCAATAATACATCACAGGATATATCAATGAAACTCAAAATATGTACCAGCCATGTATATCAATACATTATCGTCAATCCTCCATTCACTACAACAAATAATAAGAATCCAATAACACATATGCTAGTAGTATGCTTCAATAGATCAATGAAATATCCATCTAGCATCACAACTTCATTTTCATAACCAGCATTGTTCTTCAACAGAAAATGTATCAATCCATACTCATGGGTTAGTCCCATGCATCCAAGATGGCCTTTCATTATTTTTATGATCACATTACATAATCCAATATAGAATCATGAAAACCTGCAGCAAACAGTGTCATAACCTGCAACAAATAATGCCATACCCTGTAATAGAGTGTTATACCATCACATCAAGATGCAACCCATGTGCATTGCCTTTTTCCCAAGGCTTTACCATATATAAGTGGCATGCTGCACAGACAGCTCACGTATGTATGCAACCTATTCAAGGTCATCCTACGTATGTATGTGACTGATACCACTGTCACCTACTTATGATTCAATATATGACTTACTAGAGATTCCCTTAAGGCTTCCATTCTGCTCTGGTTGCTCAGTCTTCTTCACCCATTTTTGAAGGTGTCCTTGTTTCTTATAACTTGAGCTCTAAGCTTCCATCTTTTCAAATATGTCTCCCTTCATTACTTCATTCCTTCGTCTAGTCATTCTATATGAAGTCCACATCATAGACCTTCTTCTTGTGTTCCATCACTCCTGAGATTTGTGGACAAATCCACTACAGCTGTAGCATCTGATGGTGTTACATTGAACAATAATATGTCATACTTGATGACATATCCAACACCTTATGGTGTTATAAAATCTTCCATTATATCTCCTTTCATAAGATCTACATTCAAAATATTTGTGACCGTATTCATTACATGAATAATAATGCCCATGAAAGATACTTCCGTACCTTTGCTTTGGTTTCCCAAAGATAGCTTCTTGATGTCTTCCTTGCTTTGTCCTTTTGAAAGTTTCTTTGCCTTGTGTAGATCGTTGATTTGCAACATTGTCTTCATCCTTTGATGGACTTACCTCATGATTCTTTGAGGTGATTTCTTCAGCATGTGTAGCTTCTTTCTTGTATCCAAGACCTGATTTATCATTTGGTGATCTTTGGCTTTCCAAGATATCATTCAAGATTTGTGAGCTATTCAAGAATTTATTTGACTTCTCTACTTTATTTATAAGATCAACAAGTTTAGCTTCTAACTTATGACATGACTCTTCCTTTTCATTAATTTGATTCTTCAATAGTTCCTCTACCCTTTTGGCTTCTTCAATTTGGGTCTTGAGATGGACAATAGTTTCAAGACTTTTTCTAATCTCATGATATACCTTCATATCTTATTTTTCATTCTTTAGTCTTGTGATCTCTTCTTCCTTTTCTTCTAATTTAGTCTTATTGTTCTCTTCTTGTTCTTTGAGAATTCCCTTTAACTTCAACATGTTCCTGTGAATCCTCCTAAGAAACTTCTTAGTGTTATCGAAAAGATAGTTATAGTGTGTATAATATTGATCACTACTATATCTATATAAATCCTCTTCAACTTATTTTTGAAGTTCTAATAGATCTTCTTTTATTCTTTCCATAGGATAACTACCATCAAACTTTACACATATTGTTTCCAGATCTTCTTCTTCACTTGAGAAGAAATCAACATCATCACATTTTGAATTATTGCAATCACAAGTCTTTGGAGATTATTTACCTTTATTTGAAATACTTTTGAGATCGTCCTTTGTGCTATCTTCACTTGAAATGTTTTCAAGATCACATTTTGAAATAATACAATCAAGGGTTTTTGATGATTTTTTACCTTTGATAATCTTGATGGAGTGGTCTTGAATATCTTCCTTTTCCTTCTTTCTTTTATATGCCTCCTCTAGATTTAGCCATAGATTCTTGGCAGAAGTGCATTGTCCTATGCTCTCTTTGACAGGGATTGAAAGTCCACTAAGAATGGTTTTGAAAGCCAATTCATCATTCTTTTTTCTTTCCCTTTGAGATGCAAACTTTGACTTGTTCTTCAAAGGAACTAATCCACCAATGGTTTCCTTCCAAATAGCCGCTCCCATTTCCTTCAAATGTACTCTAATTTCTATTCTCCAAGTAGAATAGTTTTCCTCATCAAGGATTGGAACTTCATCATCCATTTGTGTATCTATGAATCTCCTTCAAGCTTGTTAAGGCTTGTACTGAATGCCTACTCTGATACCAATTGTTGGACACACCTACCACACTTAGAGTGGGGCTGAATAAGTGTGGGGATCTTTTTCAAAAACTTCCCTCTTACATAGAATTCATTAGTTAGTATTCAACATTTACTCATTACTCATTGTTGTCATTTATAACCAATTAGATGTGAACATATATCAACAACATGTATCAACAACATAAATCATCAATAAGTCATTACCACAAGGAGTACAAAGAAGACAAGATGTATGTACATTTTTCCTTTTATTATGGACTACAATCCTTGGGGTTTATCAACAACAATTGAATAGAGTACAACTCTACAAGAGCACCAGCTCTATATGCAAGACTCAACTTACATCCTCAGCACCAACTGAGATGAGGCAACAATCCTCCACAGATATCAATCTGTCACAGATACACGACCTGTCAGTAGTGAAGCTCGCATGTGTACGTGCCCTAGATTACTACACCCCGCATATGTACACGAGCAATCTAAATGCAACATGCGTATACTTCTGAGAAACTAGGGTTTTTATTTTCTTCACATACTCATATCCTCTCCAACCTGCAATCACATTCTCTTTTGTCTCTCACTGTCCAATTTGATCCAAAACTAATCAAAACACATCCAAGATCTACAATAATCTACTCATGATCCACAACGAATCAATATGAATGCTAAATCAATCATGTATAAGCAACTAGTGTACAATAACAATCATATCACCATTGAATCCCAGGAGTACTACTCACTCCATCAGCCATCAGAAATCACATCATAGCAGCCATACCAAGAATGCCCTAACCATTCACAACACAACAAGCAATAGTATCCATCAAGACAGTAATGTAACCATACCAGAGTCTCAGTGATAGATCTGAGTCCATAGAATGCATATATGGAACTTGCTTCAGTCTTCAATAGCTAGTCATCATCTCAAACACAAATCTCCATGATTTTATCCATTGTACGTGCCCTATCCTCATACATCCCGCGTGTGTATGCGCCCTAGTCCATTATAGCCTACGTATACCTCATAAACTAGGGTTTGTGAAGCTACGAAACTTTTATCGTCAGGATCTCAGACATTGTTGAAACTTTGATGTGTCAATGAGATCCTCCTCACACTCTCTTTCTCAGAATAGATCTTCAATCATGCTCAAGAGATACACCCCAAAAATTTTGTACTTATCACAAGACACCCTAGCCTCTTATTTATACTCTTCATCTTCTAGATCACTTAACCCACTTCTAGGTCACTTAACCCATTTCTATGTCACTTAACCTATTTTCCTCATTTTAGGGTTAACCACTTTCCATAAATTGAAAGTTCTCCATTACTTTATCATTTAAATATTTCTCTTCGATTTTGTCAATTTACTTTAATATTTAAATAATCATTCTTGTTTTTTCACTTCACTTTAAATAGTAATTTCTTCTTCTCAAGCACTTTGACTTCTTTGACCTTATGGGGTTTCAAGCCATCATATCGGGGTCCTTCAACTGCGTAATGCCATAACTCTCAAAGCATGAGGAGTTATGTGATGTTCCACATACCACCGGAAATGGCATGACAAGTACTATCTATCTAGGATAGTTTCACCAACAAAATCAGTGATTCTCATCTCATTATTCCACATACAAGCATGGGGTCTCTCAACCACAACTCAACTGTAAAGTGTCTTCCCGTGAGGGCTTTCACCATAATGGGACCACTTTGGAGTTCATCCATATATACTTCTTATCAATCCTAACAAGAAAATAATGAGTCATCTCTACATAAAACAAACTATGCATCATATATCAAAGAATCCATTTTCATCATGTATCAATGACAAATCATTGATCCATCTTCATCTATGCATCATATCAATGATAACTTATTGATCCATCTTCATCGATTGGTTTCCACTTAACATATATCATTCTCATCAAGGACAATACATAAACATTGTTCATCAATCATCAATCAATCAAGACTATCAATAATCCATTTACATCAATCAATCGTTTAATCACTTGACATCAATCAATCAAACCATTGGCATCAATGACAACATGATCCAACAATGATGCGTATCAATTCCAAGATACTTGTACAAAGGAACTTCCTCCAAGATATTCTTGTCATACACGAAAGTATGACATCCAATCTTGTTGTATTTTATCATTATAGCCTTTGTTTTGTTAGTGTTCATAGTCATTCTTGTGCTAGAGAAAAAGTCCTTGAGGATTCTAAGCTACTTACTAGTGTCCTAGGGATTCCTTGCAATAAGAACAATATCATCATCATAAAGAAGACGGATAATGAATACACTAGAAAGAGTCGGTACAACATAACCCGTGGCTTCACAATCTTCTAATTTGTCAACATATATGCCAAAAAGGGGTAGGGGATAAGAGATAAAAAAAATTGACTCCTATATTGCGGATGATTTCTTCTGACCAACCCTTGGTGCTTTTGAACTTGGAAATAATGTTCTCATACAACCTTATCGCAACAAATATCAACTAGGAAGAAACTTTTATCTCTTCTAATATATTCTAAAGGTTAATATCACATGCACTATCACAAGCTTTCCTACAATTGATATATATAGTTGACATAAACATTTTACCTAAGGTGGACAATGAAATAGTTTATTTATGAAAAATATTATTTTTGTTATTAGTATTTTTTTTTAATGCTACTAGTAAACTCTATGTTGAACATGGAAGGAATTACACATCTCCTTCATATTGGGAACATGTATACACCCAATAAAAATATAAAAAATGAAAATTACATTTTTATAAGAGAAAATATATTATTTTTTCCTTTCGGTTAAGAAGCGAAATTGTATAAAGTATCTGGTTTCATGTATGTGATTTAGGCTAGACATCAAAAAAATCACATGACCCCATTCGAGGCAATCTCAATGATGATCTAACTTGTGGATACAATCTAGGCTGAAACCATCTTTTGGTCTTAAAGTAAAACCTAAAACTACTTTTGAATCACTAAGAGCACATATTCCTTAGATGTAAGGAAACATATTAATGACCCAAGACCTAGAGGCATATTGCAAGACCTAAAGTCTACCCCCTTACTAACAACTAGTAAATCATTTTTGGTAGGATGTTTTTCACTTGAATAATAGTGATGGGTGAACCCACATTCATATATATCAAGTAATACTATTGTTTCTCATTACTAATTGACCACTAAATTTTAATAAGATTTTTATCCTTAAATATATATTTTTCTAATCAAAATAATCAAAATGTAAATATCCATAGTACTTAACCTATAGTAAAAAAATGATTTTTATATTTAATTTAACTATGTACCAACCATTAAAAAACATAAAATGTCTAAAGTATAAGAATTAAATTAATAATATCAATATCCAACCATTAAAAAGGAAACTAATATAAAAGAAAGGACAAATCAAAGGGTTATGCTCAAATTCTGATGGAAAATGTTTTTTGTGTTCTTGAAAATTATTATTTTAATTTGTGTTTCCTCTTAAGATATCACATTTTCAAATCCAGATCCAGAGGGAGTAGGGTATGTATATCTCCATAGACTTTACCAGTCAAATCTTTAGAGAAAGAGGATCTTATACACCAATTCGATGTCTAGCTTAACAGTGATCTTAAAAATAGATTATTAGTATTATTATAAATTCATATTTATTATAAAAAAACCTTCAAAATTATTAATTTAATTTTATATTCTTATAAATTTTAGTAAAAATTATTGAAAAATATACCTTCATAATATCAATCTCATCACATTAATCACGAAAAACTACTTTTAAAAAAAAAGGTAGGTCGATGCAATGAGTAATGTACGAATGAATAGAAATACAAAAGAAGTAATTTAAATGAAAAAATAATAATTTGGTTGACAATTTAAAAAAAAAAAGTGAAAAGAATATTTATTTCGTTCACGTGTGTTTGGTTATAGAAAATAAAATTAATGATAGATACAATGAAATTCATTATGAAACATGACAAATCAGGATGAGTCTCAAATTACATGAATCACACTACAAAATTTGGAAAAGAATGGCGGGGTGTTGATGGAAGATTAAAATAACATTAATGTGAAAGCTCAATAAATTATAAAATATGTTTCACTCCTCAAGGAATGAGATGTTATAGATATTGACTGTGTACGTTGTTTGAGAGTATTTGTTTGTTAAATAGCCCTTTAAATATGTTTAAAAGGTAAAAAAAACATGCTTTATCAAATCGTTGTCAACTCGAAATTGGTGTTAATTAACAATAACAAATGGAAAAATATAATAGCATATTTATTATTTTTCAAGTTCATTGTTTTTTATGTTATTCTAGAGGGGGTGCATCAAAACATAAGTTGAAAACGTGAGTTGGTGGGTGGTCTAGGATAGAGTGATGGACCTATGTGGTATAATAAATTTAAGTTATTGATAGACCTATGTGTAGAAGACTTGTTTGAGTTGAATTGATTGAAAAAAAAATCATGAATTTCTTGACATCTTAGGAATAAAAATTAGAGGACTTTTATATTAGGAATCAAAGATATAGAACTTTGGTGAAACACGTATGTTAGATATATTACATTCTTGTGTATAGTTTGAGGTGAAGCATGAATAAGAAAAACAACATAAATAATGTTCCTTGGTTTTTGAAGGGTGTATTTTTATATGATTTATAAGAGGCTAGATGCTTGAAAGAATCCCTTTTTCTTTATGTATGATTATTACAAGAGTATTTGTTTATTTTTATTTAAGAATATATAATTTATTTTTATTGTCCATAATTTTATTGGAAGTCATCTTATATATCTTATACCAAAACGGTAAAAAGTGACAAGAAAATAGTTACAACAATTGGTGAATATGATATCAAAATCATCAATATTAATGAAATATTTTATGAAAAAAATTGTTGGAAATAGATGAGTTCGAAGTGTTAGATGTATTTTTGGCCTTTACTCTTCCAAGATATGGATTGGTGAAAGTTAATGTTTTCTTGTCATGAAACATAAATATGGAAAAACAACAATATGTTGATTAGGAGGATTTTTTTCATTTTCTTTAATCAAAATTGGGGAACATTTGTATTAATAAAAAAAAAGAGTTATGGTAGGCCAAAAATCAAAGATAGAGTTCTAAATATGCTCGAAAGGGTTGTAAAAATAGATCCAAGTGAACAATACCCTAACTTTTATGGACTAATGACAATATATTTCGACAATTTACATATGTGTAGATTCTACAAAACAACCTAAAAACAATGTTACTCAGAAAAACATAACAAAGTCAGAGGATGGTGGTGCTACCCATTTCCTTCATTCCCTTCAATCATTGAACTAGATACATTATTGTTATCTCCATTATTTCACTATGTTGATGGACTATATGCTCTTTGCCATAAAATATTCCCATGCTCAAAATATGTTAGTACATAATTAGAAGCTCCAAAGTCGACATAAGAAAATATCTTAGAGTTCCAAAGAAGGTCACATTTGATTTCTAATTATGATTTTGTTTTTTTTTAGGACAGTCAAATTCTTAAACAAGGATTCAATTTGCAACATACACTGGAGGTCATAGGTTGACAACTTGTCTATCATTAGAACAATGTGTTGACAACCCAAAATGAACTGTCAAGTGGGTAAGCGAAAATTCCTAATGGTAGGTCCCAATCAGACCTTCTCTCATTTGCGATGGAAAGTTCTGACCAATATGTGGGCCTACTTGACACTCAATATTTTTAGATTACAAAACTAAGGAAAAATTGTCCTGCAAATAATTCTTATTAAAATCAAATTGAACTATCTAACAAATCCTAATATAATCATATCCTATCCTAGTCAGGAGAAATATTAACAAGATAGACATGTTATAAATTGTACCATTGAATTAAGAAATAGTTCATGGCAATCAGTAATATGTTAAAACAATAAAATTATAGATCAAATCAAAAATAGTTTTAGATTACACCTGCAATATTAGCCTTATATCCATTAGAAACCATAAAGTTCGCATAAGTGTCTCAAATAGTATGCATAGAATGTAATGTCCCCACTTTGGGACATCATTATATTACAGAGTGTTATGATGACCAGAGTAGCCAGATGGAGGTTTTAGCGAGTACATGAGCTATTGAGGGTTTTTTTGGGGTCCAAATTGCATCGCTCATATTATTTCATCATCATGATCCATTCCACACAACTTGGCTTTGGTTTCGCTGCATTCCGACGATTTCCGTGATTTTGACTTATTTTGGGCTATATGTTAATTAAATTCAGTAAGGAGGTCATATTGGGCATAATACTTGGAGGAATCTCTTACTGTAATAGCTCATTAGAATCGAGAGGAATAACATTATAGGATAAGATGATGAGAAGTGACTTTCAGTGGTCAAGGAAGCCACAAGGAGGGATAAAATACTTTTTAGAGATAAAATGGTTAATTAATTAATTAATTAAAGTGATTTAATTAATTGATTCATAATTAAATAAAGCAAAAGTCACTTGGATAGACAAGGTGAGAAGGGAGGATAAAACAGAGACATGTGCCTCTATTCTCTGATTATGTTGTTTATCATTTGATATGTGGCTTCTTATAAGTGAGTCCATACACTTGGGGGTTTTGAGGGTTTTGACTTAAAAAACCTTAGAGATCAGCTTAGTGGTGAAATATCCCACCCAACCTAGTCCAAGCTTGGTCACAGAGGTAAAATATTCCTCCCTCACCATTCTACATCAAATCTACTCAGTCGCAGGTGGATTCTACATCACCCACATGTTCAGAAGAGGAGGGTGCGCAACATTGAGGGTTTCCAGCAAGGGGGGCGCACTTGTGGATATATTCTAGTTCGATTTGGCCAAGGAGAAGGAGATTAGTGGGGTTTGGCTATTGGGTTATCTTGGTAGAGGCCATAATGCCTTTCTTGGCTCATGCATGAGGTATTTTGGTGGAGTATTGATTTATTGTGAGAGTTTGATGATTTCTCCTAGAGGAAGGGCACAATATTGGAGTGGATCTACTCATGGGAAGGGCACAAGCCTCATTATTAAGCAAGGGGACTATCCTATATTGTTTCTAGACTCCATATCTACTCTTCTAGAGTATTTTTCTTTTTATTGGTGCCAAGGAGCAAGAGGGCCAAAATCTTCATGCAACTGCAACCATAGGCTAGTGTGCAACTCTCCCAAACTAAGGGTTTGGTCCATCAGTTGACAAAGATCTTAGTTTTTCATTCATCTTCGGTATCCATGTGGCCTTTGGAGGCTTTTTTGTTCTCCTATTGGTCCTTCTTGAGGATTATTCTTATTTTTCTACTAGCCCTTAGATATATTGTACCAGATATGTAGATCCATTGTATCAGGGTCTTCTTCTATTATGAATAATATCATATCTGAGGTATTTTTAGCTACCCCTCATGTTGTTGATCTTGTATCATGTTGAGGTATGTCCCATTGATATATCTTTTTTTATTATTAGCTGAAAACACACATTAAAATCATCATATTAAACCTTATCGTAACTCATGATACTTAAGTCTACAAAGTGTTTCACAAAATGCCACAATTAAAAAACACATAAAATTAATGAAAATAAAATGTTCTTGGCATCTTGGCTTGGGAACATTGCAGTGGTATCGTAGCGTTGATCCTTCCATCCAGTGGGGATTAGCGCATGTAGCCAAATCTTAGACTTTGTCTAGCCTGAGGGGTCTTCCATAGGGAGAAATGGATAAACAAGAATTGGATATAGCCATACGTGAGTTGATAGAAAACATACAAAATACTAGAGCACTATTTAGACAAATGGGAGAGAGAGAGAATCACTACTAGCTAGTATATGGAAGGAAGAACATATCATTCCTACACCCATTAGGAAAAAGGAACTTTGCTACAGTTGCAAAGTGCCTTGGGAACTAGATCATAGATGTAGGGGTAAAGGTAAGAGGCACATTATTGAGATGCACTATGACAGTGAGGATAAGGAGGTACATGAGGATGCAACCATAGATTCATATTTAGAGTAGTTTGAGGAGACTAGTGATTCTTGCACACTTGAGGAGGACATTAACCCTTGCGCATTGGAGGGACAGTCAGATAGACATGATGATAGCACCTATTCTTTAGCAGTCATATCACATAGTTTTGATGACCTTACACTTCAGTAGAGTGGTGACACTAGTCGAGATTCTCACGTGTTTTCACCTAGACAATATGGTCTTCCTACCGTGACTGTGACACAGTTGGTACCGTCTGAGACACCTATGATAGCCATGACACAAGAGGATATCAGTGGCATTACAGATATAGTAGTGGAGCCCTACGCATGGATTGCACACTAGGGACGGGTGGACCTTCATGAGATACATGATTTGGAGACATTTGATCTTACACATGCCTATGAGGAGAGTGGGTCACCCCTTTTGGAGACTCCATAGTTTGATCAAGTTTTGGATACTGAAAGTTTGATGGGACACTTACTTCTAGGACCGGTCGATAGTGACGAGGATGCACTCCTTATTGGTCGGGATGACCATAGCATGTGTTTGGACACATCTGTATGGGATATAAGCGCAAATGATAGTAGAAGGGTGAGTACACAGGAGGATACAACTACCCATACATGATACAATGTGATTCAGAGGGAGCTAACAGTTGGTGATGGTGTGCAATGGAATACAGGAGGACCCAGTATCATAGTGGACAGTGAGCAGTTCAGTGCCTTATATTTTGYGGAGAGTGTTGTTGGGGATTTCATGGTTGACACTAGTAGTGAGGGGCATGAGGGGGCACCTCAATGTGAATGTGATCAGGAATCACAAAACTTGGGAGGATAAATGAGATTCAGTGAGGAAATGATCATGTCAGCCACTAGGCRCATTGATGACACACGTGCATTGGTGGAAATYTTTTGTTGGAGGGAATCAATGGCCCATGATAGTCCAGATGGGGGATTTTCCATGGATGAATTTCATACTCTAAGGGAGAGAGTGACTATGATGAGGGAGAAGGAGTTGGAGATGAAACAAATCACTCATGAGTTCGTGAGCACATGAGGATTCTTGAAAGGCACATAGACAACCCTTCAAGAACCAGAGTCCAGATTGGAGGAGCTCCTTGAGGAGACTGTTTAGAAATCCACTACATCTGCCTTAGTAGAGAGTCATATATATCCTCCAACCACATTTCTAGAAGATGTAGGTGGTTTAGAAGAGGAGCACTAGTTGATGGAGGAGCATGTAGAGTACCCGGGATGACTGATGAGTAAGGAGGGATATGATCCAAAGACATAGGAGGATGTCCATGTGTCATAGGAGCTACCCTCCATGAGGATCTTTGAGACAATTGAGCACTCACACACACATGGGAACTCCAACGCTAGGGGAAGTTATGAGCACACTTCCATTTGTGTTCTAGGATTGGATGACCTTCATGATGAGGTTGACCCAGTAGTACACCCAGGATCCATGTTGATGCAAGAGTATACAAGAGATTACATGAGTATGCAAGAGCATAAAGTGGTGAGTGATAGTTCACAGAGACATGACAAAATGTGCAGTGGGATTTAGGTGGACGCATTGGATTGTAGGGAGGAGACACACTTAGTAGAGCATGGATATTACTCTCCCTTACAACAGTGAATAGATATGGGATATCACCTTCACAGTATCAACAATTGTATGAGTGATGATGGACAGAGAACGGTTGACCAATAGTTTTAGCAGTTACCCCCGTTTCCACCTGTTGATTGGGGTCCAGTGATGACTACATGAGAGTCTTTATCATCGGTACCGGTGGACGATATTTTTGTTGAATCCTTGGGATTGACCAAAGCATATGATACTTTACAGTCCTACAGTTAGTTGCATATGTTTCTGTTAGCCTTTACCTACACTTTCATCATCGACAACAACGTCAGGGGAGATAGAAAGTGGCAGAGGACATGGAGAGTTGGTAGACCAAGACCCCCTGACAAGAGAGTCCATATGGCACACAACAACATAGGAGTCGATCACCAGAGGCAGACAATTGAGACCTTGTACATGATGATGAGCATCTTAGGCCATGGGATAATAGGCATCTCAAAGGGTAACACTGATCCAAATTCTCACGGGGATGACCATGGAGGGATTTTTATAGTTAGCACTATGACATAGGAGCAGTTAGTGGGGATTGGAAGTGATGAACTTCCAATTTTTCCATGGGATCCAAGAGTCCATTTGGTTAGTAGGTTGTTTCACCTTATGATGGCCCATGTTGTTCCAGAGAGCCACATACTCCACTCTGGGTTGGTTTTGAGAGGGTTTGCAAGGGTTTGTCCTGTGGATCAAGATAATTCTCCTTTTTGATACTCACGATCAAGTATGGAGATGGTTGGGTAGATATTACTTCCACAGAGGTACTTTTACGGATGTAGCTTCTAGATATCAGGAATAGTTTCCAAAGGTATTCTAGCTTGAGGATCCAAGATTGGGGGATCCAGTTGTATATGGTGAGCATACATTCATGATCAGAGTAGTGAAACACCAACATGGTGATATTTGGTAGAGACTAGCATGGGACCTGGGAATTGCAGAACTGAGCATTTCATTGACTGATGGAGGCAAGTGGACCCTTCCAGGGGAAAGTTATTTTGAATTTCCATTGAGCTTCAGTATTGAGGAGAGCACATGACTTGAGGGTGATTCATTGAGGTCTTGTCGTACCTCACTATGGCAGCCACACATGCAGTTGGTGGAGACCATGTTGGTCTTGGTATGGACTTGCATGATGGACTCAGTCTGGGTTGAGGCCATGTGTCATTTGCAGGAGACTCATGGTGTTGATATGTTACATGATTATTCTTCATAGGTTATTGCAGTTCACATCCTGATATGGGACCCAAGGGATAGAGTGCATGATTGTTCATCTTTGGATGGAGCCTACATTATGTCCCACAAGTAAACATGGGACCCTGGTATTAAATATCAATTGATTCATTTATTTCTTGAGGACAATAAATATTCTAGTAGGGAGGACTGTAATGTCCCCACTTTGGGACATCATTATATTACAGAGTGTTGTGCTGACTAGAGTAGCCAGATGGAGGTTATAGCGAGTAGAGGAGCTATTGAGGGTTTTTTTTGACTTGCATCACTCATCTTATTTCATCATCATGATCCATTCCACACAAATTGGCTTTGGTTTTGTTGCATTCTAACAATTTCCGTGATTTTGAGTTATTTTGGGCTATATGTTAATTAAATTCACTAAGGAGGTCATATTGGGAATAATGCCTCGAGGAACCTCTTAGTGTAATTTCTCACTGGAATCGAGAGGAATACCACTACAGCATAGGATGATGAGAAGTGACTTTCAGTGTCTAGGGAAGCCACAAGGAGGGATAAAGTATTTTTTAGAGATAAAATGGTAAATTAATTAATTAATTAATAATTAAATAAAGTAAAAGTCACTTGGAGAGACAAGGTGAGTAGGGAGCATAAATGAGATACATGGGCCTCTATTCTCTCATTATGTTTTTTATCATTTGATATTTGGCTTCTTGCTAGTGAGCCCATACACTTGGGGGTTTTGAGGGTTTTGACTTAACAAACCCTACAGATCAGCTTGGTGGTGAAAGATCCCACCCAACCTTGTCCAGGATTGGTCACAGAGGTGAAATATTATTCCCTCACCATTCTACATTAGATATACTCAGTCATAGGTGGATTCTACATCATCCATAGGTTCAAAAGAGAAGGGTGTGCAACATTGAGGATTTCCATAAAGGAGGGCACACTTGTGGAGATAGTTCAGTTCGATTTGGCCAATGATAAGGAGATTAGGGGGGTTTGGCTATTAGGTTATCTTGGTAGAAGCCATAACGCCTTTATTGGCTCATCCGAGAGGTGGTTTTTTGGAATATTGATTTATTGTGATAGTGGGATGATTTCTCCTAGAGGAAGGGCACAATATTCGAGTGGATCTAATCATGGGAAGGGCCCAAGCCTCATTCTTCATAAAGGGGACTATCTTGTCTTTTTTCTAGACTCCAGATCTACTCTTCTAGAGTATGTTTCTTGCTATTGGTGCCAAGGAGGAAGAGGGAAAAAATCTTCATGTAGCTACAACCATAAGCTAGTGCGCAACTCCCCTAGACTAAGGCTTTGGTCCATCAGTTGACAAAGATATCAATTTTTCATTCTTCTTCGAAAGCCATGTGGCCTTTGGAGGATTGTGTCTTCTCCTAATGATATTTCTTGAGGATTATTCTCATATTTCTACTAGCTCTTAGCTATATTGTACCAGATCTGCAGATCCATTGTATCAGGGTCTTCTTCTATTATGAATAATATCATATCTGAGGTATTTTTTGTTACTCCTAGTGTTGTTGATATTGTATCTTGTTGAGGTATGTTCTATTTCTATATCTTCTTTTATTATTGGCTCCAAACACAAATTAAAACCATCATATTAAACCCTAGCGCAACTCATGAGACTTAAGTCTGCAAAGTGTTTCACGAAATGACACAACAAGAAAACACATAAAAATCAATGAAAACAAAATGTTCCTGGCATATTGGCTTGGGAACATTACATAGAAACAATTTATATGATAATCATTCAAGAAACTCATACAACAAAAGAATATGTAGAATAGTCCCATACATAGTTGCAAACATTCATGATTCCAAAATTTCCTTCTACTATTTATTTTCTTAGAAATAAGAGTACCATCCAATCATACAATGGGAAAAAGTCCTCTACTCTTCTATGGAGATCTCTTTTATAAAACAAGAGATTCTCTTTACATTATGTAACTATCATCATGCCAGATGACAATTACACCTTATCGCTTCAACTTCTCCTATTCTATATACAATTCAAATGCAATGATTAAATAGACATTATACAAAAATTAGGAAGCTTTCTTTGAGGATAAATCTTCTACATATGTCATCCACGAGTTGTACACCTTGATGATTTCTTCCAGTTTGTTTAGCTTCATCTTTTCTATTTCTATCTCTCCATCACACACTTTGTCTAGAACTTCTCTTTTCAAGTCACTATGGATTTTATTCACAAAATCATTTGCAGATGCAAGTTATTTGATTGGTTGTACTAAGTATTTTCTCGGGATGTATTTGTTCAATTATGTTAGCTACTCAATATCTTTTTCATTATTATCTTTTTTATCTTCCACTTATGCTATCCTCAACTTGTTCAGTCCTTGAGTGAGCTCCTCATTGACTTACATATTGAATTTCTCTAACAACTCATTAACATAGTTCCACATCCCGACACATGTTTTATTGCAGAGGCTTATGGTTTCTTTAAACTATTGACATGAATTTTTCCATCCATCAATTATCATTTGACTATTCCTCTTTTATTTCTTGGTGAACTTGAACATATCTACAAGGGTATCTTCATGCATCCCTTGCTAATAAATTATTTTGTCAAATGCATGCTCTGTCTCTGGATATTGGCCCTTTAGTTCATCTAACTGATGAGACATGTTGATTATTTCATCCTAATAATCTTGGATAAGATTCATCTAGGTGAATAAGCTTCTATCTGCTTCTCTTAAGTCTTCATTAGCCTTGCTAGGTTCTTCTTTCACACTTTCTAGTTCATGTTCCCCTTACTTGCTTCATTCCAACACTTTCTCAAGTTTCCTACTTTTATCTCCATATACAATCAACTTCAACTTTCATTTCTCAGAAATATAAATTTATCCTTGGTGCTATGTTCTCATTCTTTCTATTTCTTGTGAATGTGACCTTTTTAGGGTCTCTAATTATTCTATATGTAATTGTTCAGTCTCTGTGACTTTCTTCTTAAAATAATTCTTTAAATGAGATTTATGGAACTGGAGTTGCTCCTCCAATTCTTCTATTCTTTCCTTACAGTTGTCTAATGTAAAACTTAGATTGCATACAAATACTGATTTTTACCTTGGAAATACACTTGGAGATGAATTTGTATATATGGCATTGACTTGAGGATATGGTTCCAATTTCCATGAAATTAATTTTTTTATTGGTCCCTTGGTGCAAATGTATTCATTCCTTTTTATTTTGGATGATCTCTTCTCAATTCCCCTTTTTGAGTTTTTGTAAATGTATTATCCTACAACTATCATAACATCATCAAAATCTATCAATTGAGAAGAATTAGAGAAACCAAGTAACCATTAGAGAAACCAATGCTCAATGGTGTACCAACATTGGTAGGTGAGTTCAAGAGTGTAATCCCCTTAACAATACTAGGGTTGGCGTCTTTTCTTTTATCCTCTCCCATTTTTGTTTTCTTCGGCTTTTCAACTTATACTAACTCCTCTTCCCTCATCTTTCTTTATTCCTCATTTTTTTGTCTTTCTTCTTCAACAACTCTTCAGACTGCTTATTCATTTTTCATCTATTCTACTTCAATAGACTTTTTCATTTCTTCCTCTTTCTTATTTAGTTCTTCTTCTGCAACCTTTTGGGATATATATTCATCTCTCCTATTTTCCTCAAACTCTCTCTTTTATTTTCCTCTAATATGGCATTTTCCTTGTCTTCTTTCATTTTATTCTTTGCTTATTCTTCCTCATTTTTCTTTCTAATTTCATCCTCTCTTTGTTCAACCTTTTCTTCCTTTTGTTTCTCCTTTAACTAAACCTTTCTTATACCTCCATAGCTCTCTTATACCTTTCTTCTTCTTTGGTTTCATATGCATTATTTATTTTCTCTTTTTTATCCTTCTTAATGACCATTAGTAGTTCAAACTCTTCTTTGGTTCTCTTCCTTTTTTCTTCTTCCTCTAGCTATAGTTTTTCTTTTCTTGGTCCATCCTTAATTCTATTCAATACCTCTTCAAATAGTTCTCCTAAAAAAATATTCTCTAAAGTATTTGCATCATGCAAAAAAGGGTGTATTAACCCCATAGGTTTAATATGATCTCTTATAATTCCTTTGAGATCATGTATCATAACTTATCCCATGCATAAACATAGTTCATTAAGGATTGCATCTTCTTTTCTGGCATGAGAAACAATTAGTGGGGTGAATCTTCCTACATTGATGGGAAACATGGGCTAGATTCTCTTGGAATTTGCAACAAAAAATGAAGTTATTCCTTCCTTCGTTGTCTGATAAGCAATACCCCTGTCAAGTAGCATGTTAGGGACATATTTAGGAAGAATATGTGGGACCCATGCACAACCAAAAACCCTAATATATGTGTAAAGTTATCCCATATAGAAATCCCTTATGTCTTTAAGGGATTCAATAACTCCTTGGGATAATATATAAGGATGATGGTTGAATATGACAACAAATAATGGTTCTAGGAAATGGTCACATATATCATATACATAATTCTTATAATTATTTTCCAATAATTCAAAGAAATATACATGGATATGAGGTAAGGTAGGGTTCCAGTCCCATCCCATAGTAGGAAAAAATATGGAATAGAAAACGACATCTATAAAATATGAGGACATGTAAAACCCTAGTTTTTTCAATCCTAGAGCTTCTTTGACATTTAGAAAAATGTTGAATGAAAGGATATGTGCCCAGATGAATATATGTCCTTCCTTGGCAACACAATATGTTAATGGTGTCCACTCCAACTTAAAATGTGTGCATGTATCTTCACCATAAATCATGTAGATCATGGATGTCAACAACCGGTAAGTTTTCTTGAAGTATTTCATTGGGTACAATCTATTATCTTTCTAAGTGAATTGTGTGTCCTTATTCCACCATTCTTCTACTAATTCAACCATTTCGGGGTGGTTCTCTTTGAATCGATATAGGAATTGCTTATTCAGGTAAGCATTAGGATCTCGAAGGTGATATCTGACATGAATATCGTCTGGATTCATTTAGGCTATTGGGGATTTAAGAGGACTAACCACTATGGCTGCCTTTGCATCTAAATGGGAGAGTACCCAGCTTTAAGCATCATTGTAGGGTAAGAGTGTAGGTATCGCAACAAAAGCATATAATCCAATTTTATTTATATTCTGATATACTTATAAATACTCATCTTCCATGGGAAAATCCTCATTAATGAATATTTTGTATATATCATTCTAGGTTGGATAGTCCTCCAACCCATTAATGTAGTTTGTGTTAGATAACAACAAGTTGTTTAGAATTTTTACTTGGGTGACAAGATTTGGGTGACAAGATTTGTTGTGGGCTCCTTTCCTCTACTTTTATGGGCTTTTGACATATTGTTCTTTTGAATTATTTATTACCTTACAGTGTATCACTGCAAATCTTAATTAGCCATAATACCATTTTCACATACCTCTTTTACAGTCAATTCTTTGAAAAATAAGTATTACTGGGTTCAAATTAGATTTTTAATGTCTAATGGATACTTGTTTCTCTTGCAATCAACATGAATAGGTCCTACCCTATAGTAGGTGGGAAACGTACATTCCCATTTATGTTTTCGAATGCAATCTTTTGGAAAAATGATATTTAAAGGCCACTTCTAGAGAAGGTGTATTGTTGTGAAGACCGGTCTTGGATAAATTATTTTCTACGACACTTTTTGGGGTGACACTATTGGAAGAATATTTTTGGAGAGATGCATTCGGAAATACGACAAGGAGAGCTTATTTGGAAAGAACTCCACTGAAAAGAGAATGAGTAGTTTGTTAATGATATAATCCAATGGAGATCCTTTGAATAGATATTTGGGGTTGGGTCTTCGGGAGAGCACCAATGAAGGCTTGGAAAAGGGACAAGGGTATACTAGGTTTCTAGGTATTGTTTTTGATAAAACATTTGTAACTAACCTTCAATGTGATAAAAAAATATGTTTCAAAAAGGTAAGCCTACGAGAAGAGTTAAAAACATAAAATTAATCATTAGGAAAGGATTATGACACATTCTATCGAGAGAAAGATCTTCAGAAAAGTTGGGTCAGAAGTAATACAATAAAATTCCATGCGAGAAAAATCTGAAAAAGAATCCTCAACCAATATTTTGGGTATATTTTGGGTATTGGTATTTGAAAGTGTTCTAATACAAGATTAACCAAAGAAAAGAATGAAAAGGGGTTTGTGATTTTTTAAATTACATACATATATCGTTTAAACTGGTCGCACACCAAAACCTTTAAAATGATAAAACATAAAACTTAAGAGGAATTAAGTGGAAGAAATTATCACTATGAAACCTTGTGAAAAAGAATTTAGGAAGAGTATTATTGGAACACGTTCATTGGAACATCTATGCATTTTTGAATTTTCAAGAAAGATGAGTCCAAAAAGGGATATTCAATAGGCTTTCAGTAGGAGTTGTTTTCGAAAGAGAACATTTTTAAGTGTATTTTGTCATTTCGATGGAGAAAACTGGAGGATGATATTTTGATATTATTTTAGGCCACGTATTTTAGAAATTTCTAATGACCAAGAAAAATTAACTTTCCAATGTTGTGAATCAGATATATCGGACTCAATAATCTTGCGGAATAACATGAATCTAAACACTCTCTACGTAGGACCTGAGTTATAAATGAGATTCAAGGGAAATCTAAAATTAAATAACATGTTTAAATATGAGAAGATATAGAAAAATAAAAGGTGTCTTTCATTCAAATGAGGGTCAAAGAATATATTCTTTAGAGGTCGAGAAGGCACATGAATGGAATTATTCCTCTGTGTATCTCACAACATTACCCTGGAATTCTTCCTCTGTGTATCTCACAACATTACCCAAATTTGATGAACTACTCATACACTTCAAAATTCATGTAGAAGTTTAGTAAGGGGAACCTATGAAATTTTGCTGCTAAAAACAACTAAAGCGAGTTGTTGCAGCCACAACAAATGAAAACTCATTGGGAAGAATCAATTATGTTTGTCCTTCAAAATTAAAAGGTCACATTTGGATAATGAGAGTTGAGTTTTCAAGAAATTGTGGTTCTCACTTATGGCATGGGTTCCACGTCAACAAGCATTATTTATGAAATATATTAGAAGGTAGTGAGAGATTATATACTTCCTTTTAAGTATTCTCTACAAGTCAGTATATGAGGTTAACTAATTAAGATTATACATACATATAGTCCTTACTAGGGAATGACACCACATATAGACTTTATGTAATTGAAAATAGGTCAATTTTTTTTCATCATCTCCCTTTTTGGGGCATTGATTCGCGGCTAGTGACTATCCATAGCCTCGATAAAGTTTCCTTAGTATCATACAAGCATGGACATGCTACTAGAAAACATCCATAGCCACGATGGGTTTACTTATACTTCCCATAGAATTAATAGTTCTTTTCAACTTTGATCTTATGTCTTATACACCTTTAAATATTTGTATAATTTTTTTTTTGTGCAAATAGGGTGTGAAGGAAATGGGGTGATATGGCAATTGCTTAGATATACAAGCCTTGTCAAAACTTATATTCCTCATGAGTCTACTTTCTAAAGATATAGCATATTTAGAATTTTAATTTTCAGTGAATGGAGCTAAAAAATAATACCAAAAAGGAACCTATAGGATCTTATCTTGATTGCATGTAGGCTCTAAAATGCATTGTAAGAGTAACACCATGGTAGGGAAGATAATACATTTAATTTTGGCTTTTGTATGCATTTTCCACAATGTATAACCTAACAGTTTTATTAGGATTTCAAAATATTTGTTCATGTCGAGGTTTCCATTGTTTGAAATTAACATCCTTATTCTTCACCATATCACACAGAGTATATTCTCCATTTCTACGTATCTTTGAGGCATATCCTTAGATGAATTCTTACTTCCATTTCACATAGCATATAATCTCTCTTTTTTCTAGTATTAAAAAAAAATCAAGAAGGCTAAGGGTTAAAGAAAGGAAATCACTTCAGAATCTTCTTAGAAGGCATAATGTAATCAAAATTAAAGTTGCACAATGGAAATTAAAATAAAAATAGAATTTCCTAAAGAAAACAATTATGAAAGAAAATATTATATATAGAATACTATATCACTATCGATGATTATAAAAAATACTTTTTGAGGATTTGGCCATTGATAGGTAGTTCCTCAACCTTCCCTTCCAAGGTTTTGAGTTTGAAAGGCCCATACCCAATTGTTTCATGAATTTGATATGGGACAAGCCATAGCTTTTGAAACTTAGCATGTTTCCCTTTGGTTTCATTGGTTTTGTCCCACTTGAGCACTAAGTCTCCAACTTGGAATCCTTGTGAGTGATAATATTTTATCAAACTAGAATTTTACTAGATCTTGGTGATGATATAACATTCTTTTGTATTTTTCCATTTCTTTAACTTGAGAATAGTGTTTAACCTATGATTCATGACTAGACAATTTCCATCCTAGGAATATTGAGATAATTACAAAGAAGGAAAGAAAATGTGGGTAGGTAAAATAGCTTCCTGTCCATACACCAAGAAGAAAGGAGAGTTCCCTAACGATTCTTTAGGTGTAACCCAATCATCCTATAGGTCATTTGGTAAGTCTATATTACAACTCCTTTGATGTCCAATTACAATTTTCTTAAGAATTCTAATCAAATTTTTGTTAGTATATTCTTCCAAACCATTTACCCGCAGTTAATAATTGGTTGTATATTTTATTTTTATATTATTTTGAAAAGAATATTCAGTTAATTTTAATGATGAAAATTGTTTTGCATTATCAAATGCCAAGACTAAGGAACAACAAGCCTAGTAACTATGTGTGCTTCAAGGAAACAAATCACCTAGTTTTCATTTACCATTTTTAAAGGTATTGCTTATATACATCGTGTAAAGTAGTCAGTAGCAGTCAAAATATACTAGTGGAGCTAACATGAATTGGGATTGATCTCCCTAATGATATACAAACCCCACTATTGAAAAGGGTTTTCAGTTAAAATAGGTTGGAAAGGGGATGTGAGTATCTTCTACCTCCTAGTTTATTTTTGAAAAACTTCACACCTCCTAGCATATGCATGGGAATAATTGAACATTGTGTGCAAGTAGTACCCTACTCTAATAAGTTTATGTGATGTGGTGTCTCCTCCAAAATTTCCTCCATTAGGACCATCATGTAGTTCCTGTAGAACCCTTTTGGCATCATATTTTTCTAGGCACTTTAACATAATGTCATAATGATTTCTTATGAAAATGATTCCATTGATAATATGATATTGTGAATATTTAATCCTAATAGATTTTTTTGGGGCTTCTAATTATTGGGGAGAACTCCCATGAGTTAGGAAAAATTTCATCTCATAGTGATAGGAGTTAGTAGGAGTAGGGATGTAATAAAATTCATCTCCAATTAAATCTCTTTCATCATAGAGTTTCTCCTCAACATCCTTAGTATCTTTTGACTTTGTTGTCAATTTATGGAGTCCCTTCCATTTTGCTCATTTGGGAATAATCTTGAGGTCATACTCATGTAATGAAGTCATCCAATGAGATCTTTTCTCTCCCAAGTCATTATGTACTAATATATTTCTCACTACAGAGTAAGTTATCACCACCTTAATTCTATAATTTAGGAGGTAATGTTTGGAATGTTTCATTTCCTTGAAGAAAACATAATCTCATTTATCTAATTTAGGATAGTTAATCTCTTGTCCTTGTAACCCAGAACTCATAAATGCAAATGTGAACTCATTCCCTTCATCATTTTTCTGGGTGAGAACAACTACAAATGTTGTGTTAGAAGCAAATGTATACAAGATGAAATACTTATTGAAGTCAAGAGTTAATAAGGCTAGGGAGTTTTTTATTTCTTCCCTGATATGAGTGAAATATTCAATTTCCTTGCGACTCCATTTTAACTCAACATTTTTTCTTTACCATATATTGTAGGGGCTTCACATTTTCAAAGAAACTTGTAACAAATGTGCGCACAATTTTTTTTTTTCCTAGGAAGGATTGCATAGAATTTTTGTTATGAGGAATTTCAATATTTGAGATAGATTCTATTCTTTCTGGATCTATCATTATTCCTTCTTTAGAAAAAATGAACCCTAAGATATTTACTTCATCTAAAACAAAGATAGATTTCTCTGGGTTGAGAGAGATGCCATATCTTCTACATGTTTCAAAAAAATTCCTTAAGTGATGGACATTCTCTCTTTTATTTTTAGAAAATAGTGTGACATAATCAAGATACACTACAACACATTTACCAATCATCCCTTTGAATACCATATCCATATCTCTCTAAAACGTGGCTCCAAAATTGATCATACCAAAAGGAATCTTCATGTATGTGTATGTTCCCCATTTGATTCTAAAATTATTTTTTATCTTATCATTGTTTCCGTCCTTATACACACTTGCAAAAAAGAGCTAAGTTCATCTCACTTAGTGTGTCCTTGGAGGCACAATGCCTAGGTTCACAACCCATGCTGCCACTTTGACTAGAACCTCTTCCATCTAGGCTCACTCCTAGGGAATCCAAGGGGGGTAGTCCCTAGTTTCTAGATTAGTTTTAGAGTTAAGTTCTAGGAGTTAGTTTTAATTATTTACAAGGTTTGGGGGATTCTAATCCTAATATGCACAAACAACAATGCAATGTGCATGGGTTAGCATGCGAAGCAAGTCTTTTCCTAGGGAAACTAAGACTAGTGCCTAAAGTTTGGGCAAGGGGTCAACTAGGCTAAAGGGTTGTTCGCTACAAATAGATTACAATATTACTTACAAAAGAATAACTTGACCAAACAAATATTAGATACAAGATTTACAATTTAAAAAATGTTAAAATATAACAACAAGCTAACCACTTATTTATTTGTGTTTGTGCAGGATATAAAAAGATTAAAGAATCATATATAAAAAGATCAAAGCATCAAGATCATCATCATCAATACATCAAGAAAAATATTTATAAAGTTAAGAACAAGTATCAAGGATGAAGATCAACCACTCTTAATTATTAAACCCACAAGTATTTAGAAATTTAGATCCAAGGTTGAGTTATTAAGATTTCTTAAGGTTATCAAATTTTATTTAGCTTTCACCAAAGCCTCATACTCCTATTTCCAAATAATTGTTGGATGCTCAATAAGTGTTGCCACCCTATCTTCACAGGTCAGCCCAAAACAAGAGTACTTCCCGGAGAGGACACATCATGTGCACCGTGAGATAGTCCTCTACCTACACCCTCCATTGTTTTCCTCAAGTCTCGTTTTAGATGGTGACGATGGTGGTATAAGGTACCCTACAGAATCTATTAAGTTTATATATAAGTTAGGTAGAATTTTAGGAGTGTTTAAGAATGTTTAAATATTTTTATGACACTTTTAAATAGTGATTTAGTGACTTGGCCGAAACTCACTTCAGCCTTAAAGATGTGTTGATTTAGTTAAAAATTTAAGAGCATTAACACATGTACATGTCACTAAAATGCACAATTAAGATAGCTTGAAAGAAAAAAAGAAGCCAAGAACAACTTTCCAACCAATAGAAGATAGGCAATCACACTTATATCATGTTCAATAGCATTTAGATAAGAGCATTTAGTGTGAAGGAGAAAAAGATTTAGATGTGCCTACTTATCAACTTAAAATAAAGAAGCTACTTCAAGCATATGGCATCAAAATATCTATGCATTAAAGAGAAACACCATCTACTTATGAAACATCAATGATAATAGATCTAAGCATGGACCATAAAGATAAACATTTAGTGAACTAAACATGCATAAAATATAATTAAGTTGACTTAGGTGCCCAATAGGCTTAAGCTGGAGAATTATTTAGTGTATTGGATCTAGATATAGGATATTATAACTTTAAAGAACTTAGATATTTAACCACATGTTAAAACCCTAACCTAGCCTTTTGGGGTATTCCTCTCCCAAATAGGTAGGCAATTAATTAGCTTGATTATTAATTGAGATTATTGAAAAAGGAAATAAATAAGCAAGCAAGGAAGAGGAAGCAAGAGAGAAAAGAAAACCAAGAAACAAGAAAGAAGCAAGCGAAAGGAAAAAGGGAAAACAAGCAAACCAAGAAGCAAGCAAGCAAGCAAACCCTACCCCACGTATTAGGGTTTGGGAGATACCCTTTATCTCACAAGCCCTCACGTCCTAGAAAGAAAAAGGAAAAAAATCAAGATCTAGATCAAACCCTAATTACCCAAGGCTCAGACATGGGAGGATGTCGTACCACTCCTCCCACAACTATGAGCCACTACAAGCAAACAAAAAGGGAGAAAAATGAAGGAAAAAGATAAGAAAATGAAGGAGCAAAGTTGAGAAATAGCTACCAATCCATTGGGGGGTCTTTGAGTGTTGTGTGGATGCCTTTGGGTATCCAAAACCCCTCTCAACCAAATCTGAAACTGCAAAAACCAACAAGCTATGTTTATTGGAAATGACACACACAACTATGCAAGTGAAGACAAATCTTTCTTTTTTAGGGAAATTTTTTTCTTGAAAACTTTTAGTTAAAATTTTAGATTATGACGACCAAAGAAATCTATTATGCTAGTTGAAATATGGATTGTAACAGAAATATAAAGAGAAATAGAAATAGAAGAAGATTGCTTGGAGTGTATGAGAATACAGAGGGAGACTCTTCCAAGAGGCACCCTAATGAAACCCTTGAAGTTCAACCTGCAAAACTCAACACAATAGCATGCATGCAATAGATAATATGGAGGGTTAAACTAATAAAGTGAAATACTTTCACCCTATCTAGCTAACCACATATATAGATTCACAAGACTACTCTTGACAAGATCTACTTAAATAAAATACTTTACTTAAGATCCATTCATGCAACCATTATTTAAATTAAAACGATTTTACCTCATATGTTTGTAAGAACACAAATACTTGTAGATCTTCCCAAAATCCTCCAAATATTATTTTATTATTGCATCAAGAAATGGGATCTTGGGGAAATACTTGCTCCAAAACCCTAGAAGAAGAAGAATGGAAATGGATGGAATAGAGAGAGAGTGTGGAAAATCAAGTAGCATAACAATAGCTCAAGATATGGTAAGTTGGAAGTGAGGAGATGGATCTATTTATACTTGGAGAGACAAGCCTACCTCTCTTGGATCAATGCCAAGTGTCCACCACCAAGCAGAAAATGAGATCCCAAGGCTAGGGTACACCATATAGGGTTTAGATCTTAGATCTAGGGTGTAGAATGGTGTGGTAGTGTTGGGATCACATAAAATTCAAGTGGGAAGGCTATGGGATTCGTTCCAAGGGAGAGGAAGAGGCCCCAACAATTAAAAACGTTTTTTTCTTGGAGAACCACAAGAGAGGGGCGTAACTCTCCTTGGAGGGCGCAACAAAAGGGGGAAATGAAAGGAATGGAGGGGTTTTAATGAGAAAATGGGAGTGGTATCACCATATGAAGTGATGTGGCGGTTAAAGGGAGTCATAAATCATGATAGCGGGCCCCATTTAAGTCACAATGTCCACCACCAAGGGAAACGTCAATCCCCCTAGGGGGCATAACTTTTTGGTGAGGAGAAGGCGTAAAGGGTTAGAATAGGTTGGAAAAGGTTGGGATGGTTATGTTATTCTTAGGGAGTCTCTATCTAACCTTATTTCATCATTTTACATCCTTCTAACTCATTATTACAATTTTACAATTTTTCCATGTTTGGACTTTAGCAATTAAAATTGTTGTTTTAGACTCACTGACACTCTGGGTGGACAAACCCATGGCTAAAGTTGTCCGACTGAGTTGAAAATTTGTCCATGGATGTGGGGGATTCTATTCCATTTCTTTTGAGCACAAATACCCTTATCAAAAGTCTAAGGACCTATTTTTTACAATTATTGCTAAAAAATAATTAAATAATTAAACCTCCAAACTTAGGGAAATTTAATTAAAAAATAATTAATTAAAAAAAACTAATCTAGACTCGACGGAATTCCGTGAAACTTTATAAGATGTATTTCATGGTCATTTACAATGATTCCCTATAATGGTTACCAAAAGATAAACTCACTAGAACTTCATTCACCACTTTGGAGGAATTATTGCAAGTGTGAGGGAAAAACTCAAGGGAAATCAATAAGGCTGAAAAGCCCAATTGATAACCCGAGGATAAAAACCCTCAGTGAAAGGAACTCTCACAGTGAACCTATCCCAAAGTAATTGACCTAGACATGACTCTTGCAGACCTGTTACATTATTAACCCATGCAGGGGTGCGGAAATTCCAATTACAAAAAGAAGTGTTGGGGCCAAACATGCCCTATAGAACTAAAAGTCTTCAAAAAAATTGCATTTGATGATGCATCTCTTCATGGCACATGGATTTGACCACCTATGTTGGAGAGGTGGTCAACAATCATCATGGGAAACTAAGACTTGATTATATCTTGAAAATCCATCCAAGAGTGATAGAATTTCAAATCTAGATACACATTGTAAAATCTACTCCATATGAGGAATAGGGTAGTTGTATTTTTTTGAGGATTTGTTCAACTTTTCACCATTTTTATTTCCTCCATGGATAGGTCATTTTTCCATTGCGTATGTCTAACATGGAAGATAATCTTGGCAATCAACAAATTATTCAATTCTCCTTTCACCATAGGCTCTAAATTTGGATGCATCTTTCTCAACTTTCGTTGAAAGATCTTTGTATCAGGATTCATAGGTATGATATGTTGAATGATATTAGTATAAATTGTTTTTAGATAATTGTATGTCCATGCAAATATATCTTTGTATTCTATGAAAACCTTGATGAAGGCTCTATTTTCTACTGGATAGCAGTTGGTACCAATATTGATAGTCTGAGGGTTACTGTTTGTTCCCAAATTAATCACTTAGTATTACATGGATGAAATGTTAGTTTTTAGTTGGTGACTTTATTGAGTTTATTCTGTAGCTGATATAACTTTTTGAGCCTCACCATAGGTCTAACGATGACATTCTTTGAAGTCTGTCTTCTCTCAGTTGTTTGTTCTACAATAACTTCTATATGATAGTTCAAATCTTGGTCATGTTCGAGTTCATCAATGTATGAATCTCTAAAAGTGTCTTTCATATGTAAGAAACCAATGATTTGTTGATCATCTTTAAAACCCCTCCAATTTGTTGTATTTTCAAGTACTAAGGGCCTATATAATAATTCACAGAAAAAATATCATGCATCAATCCTTCTCATGAAATTAATTTAGAAGAAACATTAGCTAACATACCTGCATAATAATTCAAAGAACAAGGAATAAAACTAATATTAAAAGAATCATATTTCTTAATTATATCCCATATCTATTGCTAGTAGTGTTTCATATGACTATAAATGAAATGTATAGTATTTTCTACCTGTCTTATGACAGTTTTAGAGTTACCAAACAATTTTAGCAATTTAACTTTCAGATGAACTTCCTTCCAGGCTTCATATTCAATTGCATTGATTGTGGATTGGAATTCAAGTCTACATGCTATCAAAATTTTCTTACCCTTTAGATCTTTTAGAATTAAATTATCACACACACCCTTATTAGAATTGGATCCATCAAAGAATATAGTCCACCTATCAATATTTACATTGGAATTAGTTTCTACATATATATTAGTCTTTACATATGGGTTTGTATATACATCAAAGTTAGTATCTTTCATACCTGCTATATTACAATCAAGTTCAACAATTTGAGTGCAATGAAGTATTTCATATTTCATGTGTGATTCTGCAAGTGGTGATATTTGAACAATGAAATATTCAAAGAATGTGTCCAAGTTGTAATTCCCCCAAATTTAGTGACTAAACATTATTGCCTCATTCAAATCATTAAGATCTGTGAAAACATGTTTCATGCAACTCTCCCTATATTCCATTATAGGGAAGCCACATATGAGACCAATCAATGGAAAAATATCCATTTGAAAGTGTATACTAGTCTCTACTCAACAAGATTCCATGTCTCAGGAATGTCTACCACAATGATATATATTGTTTGATGAACCTTTGTATTGGAAGCAAATATTATTAAGAAATTATTCAATTTTTCCATAACCTTAGCACTTGATCTATCAAGCTATATGATTTCAATATCATATTTTTCAAGTTTGGCATTTAATTTTTGGCATAATGAATAAGGCATAACATTGGATGAGGCACTTGAATTAACCATACAATTATGTACATTTCTGTTGAATATCTCAAAGTTCAATAAGAAAGGGGGATTTGTAGATTTTGACCTTTTTCCAATCAAATAAGCATTGATTGTAGCTTTCTTTTTAGTAGTCTTTTTTCTAAAATATGTAGCCATGATATCTTTATCCTTTTCCTTTGTGTCTCCCACATTAATGTATTTTATTTTTCTCAAAGACAATCCCTACAATGTCTTGATAAACTTTTCTTGTATTTGAGGTAACTTCATGATATCAAACAAATAAATGTTGGATTTATACTTATTCAAGTCTTCCACAAATTCATATTCAAGGTTATTTAAAATATTCATAGGTGGGGATTCAGTTCCAATGGAAGTGGACTTCTAAACTGTTGATTTCTTGTTATCAAGTTCAATATTGAAAGGAGAATTTGATGTTGAAGACTTGATTTTATTCCTAGTATTGTAGGAATTCTAAGACACATGGATTTATTCAACATTATAATATTCTTCTTCTCCATCTAATTTGAGAGAAACAACCCAAAATGAGTTGACTTATTATCTTGAGGTTTCTTTTATATCTTCAGATTGATCTTCTTTATTATTTTCCTCCTTCCCTCCTTCTTCATATCTCCCCTTGGAAGCGAGGAGATGATAAGGCTCTAAACATATTAAGGAGGTATTCCATGTTAATTCCTTATGTAGGTTGGATAGTCTTAGTCATGAAAGGAGTTTTGTTATTGGGAGGAAATTTGAATAATTTATTATTATTTGAAGTACCTTCCCCAATATTCCTCTTCATATAAATAATATTATTGGTGAGATTTTTAACTATTCTCTGTAGGATTTCCATATCCATATAATCTCAGTCTTCTTTGTTAGTTGAAGGATTAGTTAAGAGAATATTATTTTTGTTGGATTCATTTGTGTTAGTGTTTGAACCAAGGTTACCTTTTAAGATAAGAATGTCCTTTTCCACTTTTATGTATTCTCTAAATGCGTCTTCCAAAGTTCCTTTCTCATCCCTTTTTACAAACATAACCATTGAGACTGGTAGAGTTGAGGTATAAAATTCAATTCAAACATCATCAATAGGGTTTTAAGAGGTAGTTGGGATCTTATTTATCGACGATAAAAAACGTTGATTAAAGTCTTTAACATTTTCTTTAGAGTCCATTTTTATTCTAGACAGGTCTAAAACCAATATTGTTGGGCTTTTATCATCACCAATTTTTTTAGTGAAGGCAGACTCAAAAGCATCCCAATTTGTAATTAAACTTTGTTGTAGAAAAAAATACCACAGAGAAGAATTACCTTCAAAGGTATAAGGAAAAATTATGTAAACAACATCTTCATGCTCTATATTAATCAATTTTACTACAAGAATAATTTTTCTTATAAGATCTTTGTTGAGCCCCTTTAGTGCTTTCCCCCCGCTCCCTTATTCTATTTTCCCACCTCTTTTAATACACTTTCTTCCCCTTTTCTATATTTTCCTTTTTCCCATTTTCTCTTTATCCCTTCTTTTTCCCTTTATCGGAGTTACTATACTTAATCATTTTTACATTCGCAGACCTTCAGACCCATAAAATATCACACTTTCATTATCATTCATTCAGATATGTATAATTCCACCAAACACTTAGAATGATTTTGCATCTCGCACTTTCGTACTTTTGGACTTGTGGACCTATAGACCTATGTGATTCAATTCCACTCTCTCCATTGTTCGACCGATACTTCTTGATACTTATCCATTGCATACTTTCAAACTTGGAGACCTTCATATTTGCATATCTTCCTTTTAATACTAGTCTCCAACCACTATGCTCCACCATTACCTGTTCTTTCACATTGTTCAATTTCACATTAAGTGTTATCCCTACATATACAACTACCAAATTTACTATTGAAGTGGTCATTAATTAATGATGTTGTTAGCGAGGCCACTAATAATTATTTGAGTTAATATTTTCGTAAAAGAAATCTAACTGAAGTTCATTTTACTATGAAAAATAATAGCTCAAGAAAAAGTTTTCAAGATTCATTGGGTTATCCATGAGAAAGTAATCATTATGTGGAGATACCCTGAACATCCTTTCTAGAGAATATCATAATTATCATTGGTCCCGCTCCTACTGGTATTATTCAAAATCGTTGGATAGAGAAAACAACAAAGTATGCATGTCAAGAATGGTTTCTCTCTGGGTGTTACAAGGGAAAAACTCTCTATGGCCAAGGGTAAACCACAACAAATAGGTATGACTGCAGAAATCAATTCAATTCCATTGTATGCTATATGAAATAATGTGCAAGATAAGAAAGAGGCCTACCTCGATCCAACGTTCGATGATGTTCCACCATTGAGCACTTCGACCCAAAGCTTTATACCTGCAACAAGTTCTCAACAAACAAGAAGAGCAAGTACACAGTGATAATATAAAGGGATTAGCACATTAGATAACATAATCCATTAATAAACATTACAAACATGCCCATGGAAAATAATCATAAATTTGCATGATACCAATGGGGCAGGAAAGGAGTATTTCTATTAATAATTGATCAACATAAGTGACAACATTACAGACTTTTGTGTCGGTATGGCTCGAAACCAAGAAACCAAGTTCCTTCCAAATAGGCAAGCTCATAGGAGAGACACAGAGAGACAATGAGGTTATCTAATCAATAGGGAAAGAGCTTGGGGGGTGAACAATATGTTTAGACTTGAGGGACAAAGGGATGCAGACTCAATATGAAGTAATTTCTCTAGAGTTACTTTGCTCTCAAAGTTGAATGCTTTCTCTTCTTTTCCATACCTCAGAATTGTGCTTTTACAGTCTTCAAAATGCAACTGAAGGGTCGAGTCAGAACGTTTCCAGTATGTGGAAGGCCAAGTATCAGATCTCTCTTGTTGTGACATGGAAACCCGACTCCATTTTTGTATTTTCTGGCACAAATATCGATGTACATGTGTTGTAGTGGAGCAACCTGCGTATACGCATGTTGTATAGTAGATAGGGCGTGTATATGTGGAAAAATATATATTTTTGGCTCTAGATTCATTAAAAAGGGATGCCAAGTCTGGATAGGGAAATGGAAAAAGGCCCTCTGTGCAAGATAGAAATGGGGAGGCAAATATTGTTATAAAAGATGCCCCCTAATGTGTGAGATCAGAGGAGTATATTCAATAGTCGAAATACATTATAAAAAACCCAAGAGTGTAGTGGTAGAGAATTAGTTGGGCGAACTCGATTGCGCATTACATTATGTACCGAATTTTCATACATGGATTCCAATAATACATTGCATATCCATGTGGAAAATATACCAAATAAGTGTTCGTGGCCATGAATAGGCAAATACAAATGCGTTTATACTCCAAAAGTTGTCGTAGTCACGAACAAGGCCCAGTGAAACCAATCTCAAAACCAATCTGAAGATATATGTATACCATGGAGTATAATATTGATCTCCCATGATCACTGAAGTTATATAGGTACTAATGCAATGAAAAGGAAGCAACAACTCAGGAAAATTGCGGCCACATAGTGATGTATTCAAGTCTTCTACACTATCCGCCAAGGGTGCAAGTCCACATCATGTGAATAAAGGAGTTGAGTTAGAACACAAGGAGACATCATTTGATTACCAGTCATTGAGGTATACCGTTAACAAATGCAAGACAACCTACCAATAATGAAAGTAGGTATCAAGGCACCGAGTACATTCCTACAAGTGTGAATAAAGGAGTCGGTGTCAAACACTTAAGAAATCCATTGATCAACATACATTAATGTATTCCCATTTGTCAATGGCGAGAGAGCCTGCCACTAATGACTGCAAGCCTCAAGGTACTCATAAAACTCTAGGTCCCATATCCAGAATAAATGAGCTGAAGTCGATGGAAAGAGACTCGTTGAAAGGAGATCCTTAAGGAATCTCTCATCAGTCAACACGAGTAACAAAGAAGGAGCTTCATGATTTGGTGGAGATTGGACGAAGAACATGTTCATGAACCAACGACCCTGTGCGTCTTTCATGTGTACCAAATGAAAGAAGTATATGAAAAATAACCTCTGAATAGTAGCCAATGATGAAAACTACTGACAAAGGCAAGGAAACCACCAATAAAGCTAATGAAACCCAAGACACTGCATGAACCCCAAATTTTGAATAGATGTCTTTCCGTCGAACACAAGGGAAACCACCCAGTCAACGACCAATGATGAAATCTCGATTGTTGGGTTCAAGGTGACCTACCAATGATGAAAGTAGGGACATGGTGCATGATAAGACCATATTATCATGTGACTATGAGACAAATTGAGGGTATGGATGACATATAAAGGCAATATTTCTGAGGAGTGGACGACACAGGTTGATAGACTTCCTTTGAACAAGAGCATGAGACATATGGTGGGCTTTGGCAACATAGACTCAATGATGTGGCTATTAGATGCAGGATGCATTGATAACGTTCTCTATAGGGACTGTAAGAGTAACCAGTCGGTTGATAAAGATATGTAATGAGATTAGCTTCCTAAGGACATGCTAAACCCAGGATTATGATGACACAAGGACTCAATAATTTTGTTCTCTGTTTAAAGGCGACACGACTGCTGCCAATTATAATATAATACTCCCTTCCTGCCCATCTTTTTTGTTTTTTCATAAAAAATGAATGCTATGATACAGAGGGGGACATGAGTGTCGCAAGTAAGAAAAACTAGTTCCAGTAGTGGAACATACCTATGCTCATTGTAAGGAAATGCATGCAGGAGATGGACACTCAAGGCAATGTTTCCTCTAGGATATAGGGTGTCAAATTGTGAAGGATATAAACAAGTGGCGCAAACCCCCTTTGCCTTAAGGCAGAGATCCACACAAGATTGTTCTAATTCATCTCGAGCCAAAGAGGCTCCCTCGGATCCCCATTGGAACCTCACGAATTCGATCCAAAGGTCCTTCAAAAACCCCACCTGTGCGAACAAGCACTAGGCGCGAGCTTCACCCTCACGCGACCACAACTTTGACTTGGTGCAAGCACCTTTCTCAACTCGCAACTCGCAAGTTCATGGATCGAAGACCCTCAACTCCTCTTTTCCAAACTCCCGATACCCGAGATGATGATACAGGTATACCCCCCTTCTCATTAGTGCTTCTTCAAGTGACCACCAACTAGAACCTAACTCTAGCGCCTCTCACAACTCACAACTTCATGAGTTGAAGTGTTGATTCCTCCTGCTCCTTTGTGAATCCATGACTCACGATAAGTCAATGATGGGTTGACCCTTTCCAAATGACATGTGTCCACCACCTATCACCACTTCTACCCTTCTCCGGGTGATTTATTGTCATGCCACCTATCAACCACACGGTTCCCAACAAGTGGACATGCCACGTGTTGCATGAGCCCTCGCAACTCGTAAGTCCATGACTTCTGTAGTCAAAAAGAGTTTCTTTCAAGCCCTGAACTTCTGAGACACGATACCTGTTGGAAGTTCTGATCCGACAGTCCTCCTGTAGATCGGATCCAATAGTTTGGATTTCCTTCCCTGTTCCTCACAACTCAGAACTTCACGAAAATATCAAGACTTTGGTCTGCCCTCCAAACTCACGATCCCCGAATTTGTAATATGATCCAATGGCGTAGGTTGAGATGAGATCAATGGCTCGCGTTGATTCTTGATTCTAGGGTGGTGAGTTCTATCAACTCCTAACTGCCTTGCAGCTTCACTGGATCCTACGGTCCTTGTGACTTCGCAAACTCTCCATGAAGAATTCTGACCACTCGATTCACGTTTCAATGGCTTCTTCCCAAACGATTGAATGTTCTCCTTCTAAACTTAACTTTTATACGACGGATTCAATCCCCATCTCCCTTTGAACTCTTCAAAGGTACTAACCCTCCTAAGCTTTCACTTCCAAACTCAAGGCTTCCAAAAGGAGTTATGCTCGCACTTCTTGCGGTAAACTTTCAAACAACTTCTAGTTATTTGAGTCTTTGACCCTGTGCACTCTTTTCAGTAGTAGTGCTTCCACCTTCACTTTAGTTGATAACTTCTAAGGCTTCAAGTAGCCTGTGCACACCTTGCACAACTCTGTTCTTCACCTACACTTATGCTGGTATGAGAACAACGATATCTCTCTTGAGATTTCTAAGATAAAACTTAGACCCCTGTCAACACACACCTTGCGGACATTTCACTGCACTCCTTGCAGGAACTCCCAGGAAGAGAAACAATTGAAACTCATTCTACCTCTTTTGCAGACTTCATACATTCAACATGAAATCATACATTCAACATAGCATTGAACAAATGTGTAAACAGAGAGATCAAACAACTGTAAACATACCATTTAACAAAGGTAAACTGTAAACATTATAACACCATGAAAATGAGTCAAAGCTTCATATATTAACTCAAGTGCGCTTGTACATGGGTTCTTCTCTACAGCTCTCCAGCTTATGAATTATGAATGATGATCATAATAATACAATGATACAAGGGTGAGGGTGTCTATATTCATTTTCCCTCCTACACTCTTAAACTGTCTAATCTAACATTCATATCTACCTACTTTACATTAAATAGACTTAAATTCCTATTACATCTGATAGATGAGAGTAATCTCTCCAGATCTGTTCCTATATCCAAGACATAAATGAAAGTACACTCTTCCTAACTATTACATTAAATCTTTTTGGTTTCAAAATTCAAAATGGTCTTCATAAAAACATGCCCCTTTTCTTCATTCGCGCGTCCAGTTGTTTCTTTGGATAGGTGCGTGCCTTGGCTTTGTTCGATGCTCCTACGTCATACTCCCTTGCTTGAAAATTTTCATGAAGTCTTGTTCATGAGCTCTTGCACGGTCTGTCCATGCTTTTGAAATTCTTCTTCATCCTCCCAACTGGCATCTTCAACTAGATGTCCCTTCCACTTGACCAATTATTTAAAATACTCTTTTCTCTTGGTCTTTCTGCTAATCTTCTTGTCAATTATGCTTTCCATATGTGGATTTTCAACTACAGGCATTTGTTTTGTCCATTGAACCTCTTTCTATTCATGTTTTGCTCCTTTTTCTTCAGCTCTGTAAGGGTACAAATCTGCAACATTGAATATCGGTGAGATTTCAACCCCATCAGGTAATTCAATCTCATATGCGTTTTCCCCAAATTTCTTTATGACCTTGCATGGTCCAATCGTTTTCATCTTCAGTTTATTATATGTTCCCCTTGGGAATCTCTCCTTCCTCAGATGTGCAAGAATTAGATCACCAACTTCAAATTGAATTTATTTCCTATGTTGATCTACTCTCCGTTTGTATTCTTGACTTGAACTCTCCAATCGCTCCTTGATTCGGTTGTGAAGCTCCTTCATTCCTTCTGTAAAGTCCTCTGCACTAGCACTCCTGAATTCACCTTGTTCCAAATCTTTCAATTCAGAAACTCCCCTTGGCTGCATTCCATATAAATATAGAATAGAATCTGCCCTGTGCTTTTGTTAAGAGAATCATTATAAGAAAATTCCGCATGTGGCAGAATGTGATCCCACTGATTGTAGTGTTCAGTCACTAAACTCCTTAGCAAATCTCCCATGCTCCTGTTTACGACCTTTGTCTATCCATCCATCTGAGGATGATACACTGAGCTAAAAGACAAACTTGTCCCCAACTTTTTCCATAAGGTCCTCCAGAAATGTCCTACGAACTTGGTATCTCGATCAGACATGATAATATTTGGCAAGCCGTGAAGTCTGATGAATTCTTTGAAAAACAGGTTGGCAATATGAGTTGTGTCGTTGGTTTTCTGGCATGGTATGAAATGTGCCATCTTTGAGAATTTGTCGGCTACCACAAAGATTGAATCATAGTCTCTTTGTGTCCTTGGCAGTCCCAGTATGAAATCCATTCTCACGGTGTCCCATGGCCTTTCAAGTATGGGCAATGGTTGAGATAACCTTGTGTTCTTACTTTTTCCCTTCGTGTTCTGACAAATTTTGCATCTATCCACAAATTTCTTAACATTTTTTCTCATCCTTGGCCAATAATATGAGATATACAACTTTGAGAACGTCTTGTCATGACCGAACTGTCCGACCAATCCTCCACTATGTTTTTCCTTCAACAAATTCTCCCTCATTCTCCAGCCTCCATCTTTCTTTGGGCTGAGCACTGTCGGAATAGTGCATGGACTCAAGATCTCATGAATCAATAGTTTGTCCATTAAGTCCTGGACCTATCTCTTAACCTCTTCATTTTCCTCCGGCGTCAATCTATACGCTGCTTTCTTCGGTAAACTAGCTCCAGGTATAAGATCGATATGATGGCTTATACTTCTGATAGGTGGCCATGAAAAAGGTAGTTTGTCCACTACTATATCATCAAACTCTCCCAACAACTCCTAGATTTCTTCTCGTAAATCATCTATCCTTGTACTGGTCAAAAAAATTCTGGGTTTCCTGAACACAATGAATTGTGTGTCTTCCTTCTTCTTAACCTCATTAAGAAGTTCCTTCCCACTCATGAGAAGTATAGTGTTTCTCATCTATGTTTTCACCTCTTATTTCTTAATTGGAAGCAACATCTGCGTCCTCCCATTTTTTTCCAGGGTGTATGTGTTCTTTCTCCCATCATGAACTACGTTTCTGTCATATTGCCATGGTCTACCCAACAATAGATGACAAACATCCATGGGAATGACATCACATAATATTTCATCTTTATATCCTCCTATTTTAAATTCAACTAAACATTGTTTAGTGACATTTACCTAATGTCCTTTTTGTAGCGATGAAACTCTGTATGGACTTGGATGTGCAAAAGTCTCTAGCTCCACCTTTTCTACCATCTCTGTAGATACGATATTTTTTGTGCTATCGTTGTCCACTATGACCTTGCGTACTCTGTCTTTGGTTTTGCAAGCAGTCTGAAACTGACTGTTTCTTTGGGTTGGGTTCTTTGCCTCCTTCTTTGGTTTCAAGAGAACTTTCCTCATCATTAAGGATCTTCTTCCCTCAGCGTCTTCTGCCTCAACATTCTGTCGTTGAGCTTCAGTAATGTGAGTTTCACCATCGCTTTTCTTCTTATATGGATACTCATAGGATTTATGTCTGATTTTTCCACAGACAAAGCATTTCACTTCACCTCCTCTACCTATTCCTCTTCCTATGGCTCGAGGAAAAGTACTTCTATCAATGTACTGCCTTCCCTGTGAGCTTCCTCCTCTCTCAATTTGAGTTTGAGGTTACTTTCCCTCTTCTTTAGGTCTCTAAGTTATGTCTCGGGCAATTGTTTTGCCTCTGGCTTGACTTCTACCTCGGCCTCTTTGACCTTACTTCTAGCTCAACTTCTCTTAAGCTTTCATAGCTATTTGATAAGCATCTTCCATAGTATGAATGGTCAGCATGCTCATCTCATCTTGAATGTCATATTGCAGACCATTCATGTACCTGGAAACTTTTTCATCATCGCTCTCTCGATGACCTGCTCTGATGTTTATTTTGTAGAATTCTTCAGTGTATTCTTTCACTAACATCAGCTTCTGTCTCAAATTATGCAGGCTCCGAAACAGAGTGATTTGATAATCCCTGGGTATAAATTTGGCTTTCATATTTGCAACAATTCGATCCCAGTTCTTGATTTTATGCTTAACCTTGCAGCTTTTGTCAGCCTGCAGTTCATCCCACCACAGTGTTGCATGCCCTTTAAGTCTAGTAACGACATGTTTGACTTTATTGTCTTCCTTGAAATCCTCATTGTCGAAGTATTTGTCTAGATCTCTAATCTAATCTAGAATCTCTTCGACATTCAAGTTTCCCTCATACATGGGAATATCCATTTTTTCTCTGGCACCTATCCTTGCAACAACCCTGAATAAGCGTTCATCTGCAACATATTCGGATACTAATTATTCTCCTTCGTTTCAATCTTCATTTTCACTTTCATCTTCGCTGATATCCCCAGCGTCAACTATGCACCTTTGTGATGTCTTCATGGCATCAATCCTATCATGTAATTCACACATTTCTCTTTCCACTGTTGGATCCGGCATTGGCCTATCTCTTCTTCTCGGCAACATGGCTATAGAATTTTCTCCCTTCTCTCTACTACAGGAAGAAAAGAAATTTTTATGTGCTCTGATACCAAAACTGGTGGGTATCATACTATTTCGTTTCCTCTAGCTCCCTCTGCCTGAAATATACAGACACAATCAAGCTCTGATACCACAACTGGCATAGACCCCCTTTGCCCTCAAGATGAGATCCACATAGGATCGTTCTAATTCAGCTCAAGCTGAAGTGCCTACCTCAGATACCTATTGGAACCTCACGAATTTGATCCACGGGTCCTTCGGAAACCCTATCTATGCGAGCAAGCACTAGGCGCGAGCATTACCCTCACGCGACCACAACTAGGCCTTGGCACAAACGCCTTTTTCAACTCGCAACTCGCGAGTTCGTGGGTCAAAGACCCTTGACTCCTCTTTTCCAAACTCCCGATACTTGATATGAAAATACAGGTATACCTCCCTTCTCGTTAGTGCTTCTTCAAGCGGCTACTGGCTAGATCCTAACTCTAGCACCTTTCACAACTCGCAACTTCGTGAGTTGAAGTGTTGATTCCTCCTTCTCCTCCTTTGTGAATCTGTGACTCGTGATAAGTCAACGATGGGTTGACCCTTTCCAAACGACATGTGTCCATCACCTGTCACCACTTCTACCTTTCTCTGGGCACTTTATTGTCATGCCACCTATCAACCACATGGTTCCCAACAAGCAGACATGCCACGTGTTGCACGAGCCCTTGCAACTCGTAAGCTCGTGACTTTTGCAGTCAAAAAGAGTTTATTTCAAACCCAAAACGTCTGAGATGCGTTACCTGTTGGAAGTTCTGATATGATGGTCCTCTCATAGCTTGGATCCAACGGTTTGGATTTTCTTCCCTGTTCCTTGCAACTCGAAACTTCATGAAAATATCAAGAGTTTTGTTTTTCCCTCCAAACTCACGATTCCCGAATTCTCGATATGATCCAATGACATAGGTTGAGACAAGATCAATGACTCGCATTGATTCATTATGCTAGGGTGGTTATTTCTTCCATCTCCTAACTGCCTTGTAGCTTCACTGGATCCTACGGTCCTTGTGATTTCGCAAACTCTCCACGGAGAATTCTGACCACTCGATTCACGCTTCAATGGCTTCTGCCCAAATGAATGAATGTTCTCCTTCTGAACTTAACTTTTATATGATGGCTTCAATCCATGTCTCCCTTTGAACTCTTCAAATTTACTAACCCTCTTGAGCTTTCACTTCCAAACTCAAGGCTTCCAAAAGGAGTTCTTCTCGCACTCCTTGCGGAAAACTTTCAAATAACTTCTGGTTATTTGAGTCTTTGACCTTGTGCACTCTTTGCAGCAACAATCCTTCCACCTTTACCTTAGTTGATAACTTCTAAGGCTTCAAGTAGCCTATGCACACCTTGCATGACTCTATGCTTCACCTGTAGTTCTGCTGGTATGAGAACAATGGTATCTCTCTTGAGCTTTCTGAGATAAAATGCAGAGCCCTGTCAACGCACACCTTGCAGATGTTTCACTGCACTCCTTGTAGGAACTCTCAGGAAGCGAAACAATTGAAACTCATTATACCCCTCTTGCAGACTTCATACATTCATCATGAAATCATACATTCAACACAACATTGAACAAATGTGTAAATAGAGAGATAAAACAACTGTAAACATACCATTTAACAAAGGTAATCTGTAAACATCATAACACCATGAAAATGAGTCAAAGCTTCATATATTAACTCAAGTGCTCCTGTACATGGGTTCTTCTCTACAGCTCTCTACTACAGCTCTCCACCTTATGAATTCTAATGATGATCATAATAATACCATGATACAAGGGTGAGGGTGTCTATATTCATTTTCCCTCCTACACTCTTAAACTGTCTAATCTAACATTCATATCTACCTACTTTACATTAAACACACTTAAATTCCTATTACATATAATAGATGAGAGTAATCTCTCCAGATTTGTTCCTATCTCCAAGACATAAATGAAAGTACGCTCCTCCTAACTATTACATTAATGCTTTTTGGTTTCAAAATTCAAAACGGTCTTCATAAAAATGTGCCCCTTTTCTTCATTCACGCGTCTAACTGTTTATTTGGATAGGCGCGTGCCTTGGCTTTGTTCGATGCTCCTGCATCAACAAGTCTCTTCTTTGTTGAAGATGTACAGACTACTTAGACAATGGTTTATAACGCAAAGCGAGAACCAACAAATGGATCAATACTGCAAGAGAGGCCATTAGATGCAATCACAACTTAACACCATTTTTTTTTTTTTATGTCTATTAGTCTATTTGGTGTGAAAAAGGGGTAAAATTGTGCCAAATAGACATCTTTTCAAATCCAATTTACTAGTGTGAAAAATACAAGTTTACTCGACGATCTTTTCTATTTTTGGTAACGAGTCGGAAAAGAGCTTAACTAAGACTCATGACCTTTCAAATCCAATTTAACGAGTGTGAAAGGGACAAATCACTTGGCAATATTTTCAGTTTTTTAGACGAGTTAGAAAAGAGCTTAACTAAGATTCATTTATGTTTTTCTAATCAACATGAAAAGGGGGAGGCCAAGGCTCCCGTCTCGGTCTTCTACAAAAATTAAGTATCTTACAGATAGCTGACAAAATCTTGGGAAACCCAAATCTCTCCAAGTCCAAGAGGAGAAAGTAATAATGGAGTATATAGTCTCTGTGATGATTTGAATAATGTCTCTTAATGGAAAATACATAGGTGGGGGTATGGTATGCCCCATCAGGTCATCTCAATCGAAGGGAACCTCGTCAGGACTTGGAGGGAGAGAATTTTGGGAAAGAATAAATCTTTCTCGTTCAGAAGGGGGAGGATTTGGAATGCTGATGACATGACTGAAAGGTGCATCACTCTCTTCAAGGAGAGTAGGATTGACCAGATATTGCACTAGTGTGGCCACTTCTTCAATTATAGGTTGAAGAGGATGCATATTAACGGGGGTAAGAGATGCTTCACCCTTGACAAAGGGGGTGAGGCCGAGTGAGTATTGCATCGGTGGAACCATTGAGACGATCAAAGGAGAAGTGGTGTGAGGAGAAACCATGGATGCCTCATAATACGAAGGGATCTTGGGTGAGCCCCATGTTTTTGGTATCCTGGTAGTAGCCAGACACAAACGAGTAACGTGAATTCCTTCACAAGTCCTGTAAAGGAATTTAGGATTACATCTGAGACGTATAGGATTATTGATGTGACTAGTAGGGGAAAGAGTGTCTTCTCTTGTATGATGAATAGAGGTTGGAGACGTGACACGACTATGAGTTGGGGTAAAAATGATGGTTCCCCCAACACAATTGGCAGAGGTTGAGAGAAAGTTGTCGACATAAGTTATAGAAAATGTCGACTCGTCTCCAACATGACTGGAAGAGATTGGTGATGGAGCACCAGTGTGACTAACAGTGACTCGGTCGACGATGGATTGCGGAATTTTATTCCAAGGTCTAGGGAAATATTGATTCTAAAATATTGCAAGACAGAAAGGATCCTGGTGTACCCCCTGTCCCTACCCAGAAAAGTGGTGGTTTGCGCCAAAATGGTCCGAAGAGGTTTGGACGGGCATCGTCAATGAGGTTTGTGAATATACCGAGGTAGGATAAGAATTATTCAAGTGAGTATATATGTTTCCCCCTTGTGAAGGGTTCCCATAAATAAGGTTTCCCGAACCGTAAAATTGATTCTCCCCATATGAAATACCTGGGGGTACTTTAGGACCTGTCATGGAAAAATTGTTCGAAGGAACTGACATGGTGGACGAAAGATACATGGGTGGGGGGTAATAAGTGGGATAAGAACCCATATGAGTACTAGCTCCTGAAAGAGCATAGCTAGTATTGGATCCATAAGGGGTAAGGTTCCAACCTCCCATGGGGACATGACTCATATCAAACAAAGAAGTAGGCATCAGAGCCATGATGCCCCTGGGTCCAATGCTAGGATTCATATATGTGGGCCAGGGAGAGGATTGCACGGGTGAAGGAATATCAACATAAAAATGACTAGGGACCCAAGGTGCAGACGGAGCATTGTATTTATGTGTACCATTGTAAAAAGTGGAAGGGTCCATCCCCATGAAGTGAGTAGGCATCATGGGGTAGGTAGAAGTGAATGAGGGAGCAAAAGAAACTCTGTTATCCATGATGATAAGACTCAAAAGTGACTCCTAAGGCCAACTAGTAGTGAAAGAGCATACCAAAAAGTAAAATGGTCAATATGCATGCAAACGGGCTAAAGTGGTTGAGTGGCCTCCCTTTCTAAAGAAGGTATGTCTCATCCAAGAGGGACCTAAGACTCCCCGCTAAAGTTTGGAGGTAACATAATCAGTTATAACGACCCTCGTGGGATTAACAACCAGTTGGTTAGATCCCCCCGGAAAGGTAATCCTCCATAAAGGTTCTATGTTGTCTTACCCCTATCTAACCTAGGGTACAAGAAGAATAACCTCTGCAAGTAACATATGAGATACCTAAGTCTAACAACTAATAAACCACTGTATAACTGATGCACAAGTGAGCAGTGATAAGTCTGGATCACCGTATGGGCATGGTATCAAAGACCGAAACCTTGAAAGCATCGTCTCTCATAGAGGTATGGGTACTAGAAAAATCCCCAAATACTAATAAATCCACATAAATATCTTTGAATCTAGGTGAGTATCCAAGGGTTATCCCTTCAAATAACTTCGCACGACCTTGTAATTAACTCCGGTGTGAGTTGAGTCTCCCGATCTTACCAATTATACAATGGAATTCTAAACTCCTTGTCTTAGACACATATGTTGATTTAATTTCCTTGGAGAAGTTTACTCACAAAATCCTATTCCAAGGCACTAAATCCTAGACTAGTTTGTCCACCCTATAAATAAAATCGTGACTAATAAATTTTAGTTTAAAGTGTAAATTTTATTGGTCGTGATTACTCAAAAGGGTATGGAAGTGAAACTCATGATGTTATGACTCTGCAAGAAATAAAATATAAATATAATGCAAAGTCTATCTTTAACTTTTTCAATGAATGATATGCCAATAAGAACAGTGCAATTTTCAATTTCAACTATGCAATTCAGAAGTAAAATGAAATCTTTTGCTAAATTCACTAAGATAATGATAAATGTTCAAAGACAAAAATGCCAATCGATGGAAAATGCCTGGTTTTTTTTTTGTATTTTCAATATATTAAAGAGAAAATGCATGGACTAAAAAGAAACCTGATATATAAATTCTACCATGTATAAAGAAAATAACTCAAGCAGAATACCAAGAAGGAAAGAAAACAACCCAAGGTTCAAGGAAAAACCTTATAAGGAAGATCTCTCCCTAGTGGAGTCCCCATTTCTATTATGAGGGAAAAACTCTTTATGGACAAGGGTAAACCACAACAGACAGGTATGAATGCAGAAATCAACTCAATTCCATTGTATGTTATATAAACTAATGTGAAAGATAAGAAAGAGGCCTACCTCGATCCAACATTCGATGATGTTCCACCATTGAGCACTTCGACCCAAAGCTTTATACCTACAACAAGTTCTCAACAAACAATAAGAGAAAGAACATAGTCATAATATAAACGGATTAACAAATTAGATAACATAATCCATTAATAAACATTACAAACATGCCCATGGAAAATAATCATATATTTGCACGATACCAATAGGACAGGAAATGAGTATTTCTATTAATAATTGATCGGTAGAAGTGACAACATTACAAACTTTCGTGTCGTCACAATTCGAAACTAAGAAACCAAGTTCCTTCCAACTGGGCCTCCACCACTTCAATCCTCCACCAAAGGTAAGCTCATAGGAGAGAGACAATGAGGTTCTCTCATCAATAGGTAAAGAGCTTGGGGGGTGAACACTATGTTCAAACTTGAGGGACAAAGGGATGCAAATTCAATATGAAGTAATTTCTCTAGAGTAACTTTTCTCTCAAAGTTGAATGCTTTCTCTTCTTTTCCATAGCTTGGAATTGTGATTTTATAGTCTTCAAAATGCAACTTAAGGGTCGAGTCAGAACGTTTCTAGTATGTGGAAGGCCAAGGATCAGAGATCTCATGTCATGACATGGAAATCTGACTCCATTTTTTTTATTTTCTAGAACAAATCCCTATGTATGCGAGCTATAGTGGAGCAGCTTGTGTATATGCATGTTGTATAGCAGATAGGGCACGTATATGTGGAAGAATATTTATTTTTTTCTCTAGATTCATTAAAAAGGGATGATAAGTATGCATAAGGAAATGGAAAAAGGCTCTCTATGCAAGATAGCAATGGTCAGGCAAATCTTGCTATAACACTGGGTGTGTTCCAGAAGTATTTGAGTGCAATGACATCATCACTTGGTGTGTCTAAAATCTTATTTAAAACAAAATATGTATTTCATTGTAGAATAGTTATCCTATCTCATTGGCACCTTCAATATTTAGAGAAATGTTGAAATCACTAGAGTCGAACATGGTCTATAAAGGAGGGGAAGTAACAAACTTACTAAAAAGAAAGAATAATGGATTAGATATTCTTCGAGAATATTTTCATGACCCTTCCACAATGCCTGGAGACATATCAAGAATTCAAGTGAGTTATTTTAAGGATCCCTATAAGGAAATTGCCTACTTATTTACTCGAATTTTTGGCCAGGATTCTATAGAAACAATTCCTTGACTAGCATCCTACATTGAATGGGTGAATACAATATTAAATGAAATCACTCCACAAGTCACTAATTTTAAGTTTGATAAAAGGTTTTACATGTCATCTTATTTGATATTTTCCATTACATATTGCCATACTTTTGAGGGCTTAAACATTGCCTAGAGAATTAAAAAAATTTTGTCTTTGTGACTATGTGGTACCAAGATTTATGGAAGCAGAGGGTTGGTCGTCATTTTTATGAGGTGTATTCAGATTTTGTATCTAAGTTTAATAAATTTTATTTGGTGAAGACACTTTGCAGTGGTCATTAGAAACTACAAATTTTTTGAAGGGAAGTGGAGTTCTGGGAAAAAATGGAAGATTATAACATCATCATGGTTTTCTTCTCCATTGAAAAACATATCTTCCTTCCCTATTATATATATGAAAAATTGATTCTCATTGAAATAGCCTAGAAATATAAATTATGGTTCCATACATTGTCCGATAAAAGGAAAAAACAGTTCATACCTCTTCCATTGAAAGTTTGTGAAATTCTCCTCCAGGGAATTTCGAAAATCAATGAATATGCTTCCTATTTTGAGAATTTCAACCTAAATTTTGTAGAAGAAATCAAGGGTTTCTATCCAAACCAAATGTTTTATAATCACTTGCTTTAATTTGGGCTTATCCCTGCACTTTTAAAACCATCCATTAGTAATGATGAAGAAAATGGAATTCACCATCCTAGTGATCAAGAATCCAACATAAATATTGAATACATAGAAATTGTGATAAGCACAATTGAACATCATAAAGAAGGAGGTAGACCCTCGAATGACAAAAGTGACCAATTATTAGTTTTATTTAGAAGGAGTGCCTTTCCAAAGGAAACTTTGTAACTAGGAACATCCCATTCAATAAAAGGCCATAGAAATAATTCAGGTGATGATGAACATAGGAACCCTCCTAAATGGAACCTAGAGAATTCCCATAAACTGAAGGTCAAAACAAAAATAACTAGTCCACAACAATAAGGGCATGAGATACATGCTCAAGAAGATGACTTATTATTGGATAACATGGACCTATATGTGGATATTGAAAACATTACTTTCCTAGATGTTGAAATATCATCTCGAGAAAATGTACAACATGTCTCCCCACTCGTGATCCAAGACAGAACATTTTTTAATGAGCAGACATTTGCAGTACAAAATGCATCTTTTGATAAGGAGTCTAAATAATTAGTTTTCTAAAGAACCACAAAGAGTAAGAGAGAGAATATATGGTCCACCATTGACACATGGGATATGTTACCTTCAAAATTATCATCCATTCATAGAGTTACATGAGTCACACTTGATGTTTCAATTGCACACACGGAAGAAGAGAACACCCAGTTGAAAGAAAGAATTAAATAGTTGGAGGAAACCCTCACGCCTCCACATATTTTGGCTTCTCTTGTTTCCATGATTCATCTTGGAAAGAGTTTTCAAGAAAACCCATAATCAAGTTTGAGGGTCAAAGTAATTTCTAGTTCAATCATGACCACCCACCATTTTTTTGAACAAAATATTTGGAAAAGACTGTCATTAATTATAAAATTTTGGGATATGGCCAAGAATTTTTTCTTCTCTTAGTTTAAGAATTAAAAATACCAAATAATATTTTAACTTATATTTGAAAAGTGATGAAGGGTTCTATACTAATGGAGTTTTGAGGTTCAAAACTATATTTTCGACAATGACAGAGAAGATGATAAAAAAAGAAAATATACCTTCTCTGAGCCACATCAAACAATTGAAATCCTACTCGATACAACAAATTAAAGTATTAAAAGGTCTAATATCCCAATTGACTGACTTATCAAGGAGGAAAAATGAATCATATTTAAAAAGTATTGATTTGGACATTGTTGGAACTACCATTGAAGTCCCATACCCTAAGTACTTTGAAACTCTATTGTCATGACTAGACATGATTTTGAAGAGTGTATTGAAGTATTAAAAAGGACACCAGCTGAAAATTTCGATAATATGATGGAATTTACACGTGAGGGCATTGACAACTGGCTTTTCAAATATACAAATAAGAATGAAGACATTGAAAATATATTATAGATTTTTTCTATTGACCTTAGGGAGTTTGAAAAGGAGTTTTTTAATATTAATATAAAACAAGAAGTAAGCGTTGCTCTATTAAGGGACTTTATTCAAGAATGGTTGAATGCCTCAATCACCAATATTTATGAAATTCTAGCAGAGGAAGTTATGATCAGTAATCCAACCACAACCAACAAGAATATAAGGGAAGCACCAATGAGTAGATAAAGTGAGAGATACCATAATATTAAGTCCATATTGATCACATTCTTATTTCTTTATCCATTTTCATCTGGTTATTCTTCTTCTTTGAATATAAAAGTATAACCAAATCCTGATAACTTTCTCTTTGTCTTGTTTCTAGATTCTTTTCTTGGACATCCACCCACCTTGTTTTCTCTGTGTTTTGCCTTATTCTATATGTTTTATTTATGGTCTGTGAGCACCTCAATCTCAGTCCTTTGGATAAACAACTTTAAATTTCAAAAGAAGTGTAACAGACTTTATTATTTTTTGAGAAATCCCAAGAGAACTAAGTCAGGATCAATTTTGATTGTATTTTATAACTCTAACTACTAAGTATAAAATATTTGAAATTGATTCATCATAATATTTTCTTGATCTATACAAGTATTTAATTGAAAAAAGTTATGTTATGTGTCTATACCATCTTATTTTATTTTTTATGTGTGATAAAAAATATTTGTTTTCACTTTGATCGATGTGCGATTTTTTATTTTATTTTCTGCATTGTGTAACGTGTGAGTTTCCTAGTCTTTTCTCAATAATTCTCTTAAAAATAAATCTTTTATTTTTCAACATTTTTATATTTCTTTGAGCATAAAAGATTGGACTATATTAAGGTCCTATATCATTTCTTAATCTAAAGTTATTAAAGAAGATCATAAGACAAAGAGGATCACCACCTCTATAAAAAAACAGGAGGATTCATATCTTCATGAGGTTGTCAATTTAGTCCTAATAGATTCAAGCGTAAAAAATATTCAACTAAATATTTCTTCTCAAAATCATATTTTGGAAAACTTTTCACATAATACTTGGGAAAAGGGTGAGTACTTCCAGGGATGGAAACAACATATTGAGAAAGCCACAGTTGATTAGCAGGTTTGTTGTAATTTTTCCCTACCATGACTCTAGGACATCCTGGATTATCACCTAAGATTTCTTCCTCCAAGTGTTCTCCTTCAAACACATATCTAGGTGTAATTGGAGGAGAATCGAGGCTACTAGGTGGTTGAACAACGTTGAGGGATAAAAACCATTCCAACGTTAATTCCACATGATTAGTTACTCCTTTAAGGATGTTACAAATTCAATAATTAGAGGATTCAATGCTTTGGATACCAACCTATATTATGGAGATAATATCGATTAACGTTTAAGTTTGATGTTGTCTTTGTATTTACGAGAGATAAAACTCATCGGGTTCAAGTCCCATTATTTGTTTTACTACTCAAGTGAGGATATGGGAATATTGTTGAAGTTGGGTGATCTGACCATGGTTCAATTTGGCAGAACTAAATATCACAAGATCAAACTAAGGCTCACTTTGACAACTTAGAGTTTGCATAGGTGTAGGGATAGTAGTAATATGTGGATCGAGTGTATGCTTAGGGTTTGGAGTATGAGATTCACTGCGATGAGATGGGTTTCTTCAAGGATTGTAATGGGCAGTTTTTTACGAGTCTTTTCTAGCCATTCATATTGATGGACCCTCTTGTAGCACCAATTTGGTTCATGGGTCCAAATTTCTTGTCAAGAAGGTAAGGGAAAATGCCTGATGGTAGGTCAAAATTATGCCTGCTCTCATTTGGTATGGACAATTTTGACTAGTATGTGAGCCTAGTTTCCACTTAATCATTTTAGATTAAAAAAAACAAGGACAAATATTCCTCCAAACAATTCTTCTTGAAATCGAGTTGAACTATCTAATTATTCTAATATAATCATATCTTATCTTTATCAGGAGAAATCTTAACAATATAGAGACAATATAAATTACACCACTCACTTGAGAAATAGTTCATGGCAATAAGTAACATATTAAAAAAATAAAGCTATAGATAAAATAACAAATAGCTGTAGATTACACCTACAACATTATCCCTGTATCCATTACAAACCGTAAGCGCATAAGTCTCTCTCAAAAAAAGCATAGAAACAGTTCATATGATAATCATTCAAGCAACTCATCAACAAAATTGTATGTAGAATAGTCCCATACACAATTGTTAACATTCATGACTCCAAAATTTCCTTTTGTTATTTATTTTCTTAGAGATAATAGTACCATCCAATCATACAATAGGACAAATTCATCTACTCTTCTATGGAGCTCTCTTTTATAAAACAAGATCATCTCTTTACATTCTTTAACTATCATCTTGTTAGATGACAATTACACCTTATAACTTCAATTTCTCTTATTCTATATACAATCCAAATACAATGAATAAATAGAAATTATAAAAAAATTAGGAAGCTTTCTTTGAGGCTAAATCTTCTACATATATCATCCATGAGTTGTATTCCTTGGTGATTTCTTCCATCTTTTTTAGCTTCATATTTTCTAGTTCTATCTCTCTGTCACATACTCTATCTACAACTTCTCTTTTCAAGTCTCTATGGATTTTACTCAAAAAATAATTTGCATATGTAGCTTGTCTAATTAGTTGTAGTAAGTATTTTATTAGGATGCCTTTGTTGAATTCTATTAGTTTCTCAATAGATTGTTTACTATTATCTCTGTTATCTTCCACTTATTCTATCCTCAAATTGCTCAATCCTTCTTCAACGAGCTCCTCATTGAATGACATATTGAATTTCTCTAACAACTCATCAACAAAGTTCCACATCTCGACACATGATTTGTTGGAGAGGCTTATGATTTTTTTAACATATTGAAATGAATTTTTCCATTGATCCATCAACATTTGAGTCTTCCTCTGCTATTTCTTGGTGAATGTGAAAATATATATAGGGGCTTCTTCATGTATACAATACCAATAAATTATTTTTTCAAAATCATTCTTTGTCTCTATGTATTGGCCCTTTAGTTCATCTAGCCTATCAAATAGGATGATAATTTCGACCTCGTAATATTGGATAACATTCAACTCGGTGAATAATATTATTTGTGCTTCTCTTAACTCTTCATTAGCCTTGCTAGATTCTTCTTTCACACTTTCTAGTGCAGCCTCCCCCTACTTTATTTCTTCCAACTCTTTCTAAAGTTTTTGAATTTTCTCTCCATATTCAATAACCTTCAACTTTCATTTCTTTGAGATATCAATTTCTCCCTGGTGCTCTGTTCTTATTATTTCTTTCTTGTGTGAATGTGACATTTTCAGGGAATCTAATTATTATTTTTGCAACCATTTAGTCTCTATGACTTACTACTTAAAATCATCCTCTAAATAAGCTTATGGAACTTTATTTGCTCCTCCAATTATGCTACTCTTTCCTTATAGTTGTCTAATGTAATGAAATTAGTTTGTCTGTTGGTTCCTTGGTGGAAGTGTATTCATTCATTTTTCTTTTGTTTGACCTTTTCTCAATTCCCATTTTTTATTTGTAAAATTATTCTCCTAGTATTGTTCTCAATGGTGTACCGACATTTATAGGTGAGTTCAATAGTGTAATCCCCTTAACATTACTAGGGATGGTTTCTTTGCTTTTATCTTCTTCCATTTGTTTTTTCTTATGTTTTTCATCTTTTTGAAAATTCTCTTCCTTCCTCCTTTTTTTTTATGTTCTTCTTTAACAACTCTTCAGATTACTTCTTCATTTTTCCTCTATTCTTCTTCAACAACATTTTTTTTTTATTCCTTGTTCTTCTCTATCCTTTTAGGATACATATTGTTCTATCCTATTTTCCTTTAACTCTCTTTTTTTTGTTTCCTCTAATTCATCATTTTCCCTGTTTTATGTCATTTTCTTCTTTGATTCTTCTTTCTTTTTCTTTTTTATTTAATCCTCTCTTTGTTTTTCCTTTTCTTCCTTTTGTTTTTCATCTAATTTAAACATTTCTTCTTCTTTGGTTGCTTGCTCTTTCTTTCCTTCCTCTTCTTTCTTGTTCTCAATGAACATCAGTAGTTACCACTATTCTTGGTCTCTCTTCCTTTTTCCCTCTTCCTCTAGCTATACTTTTTCTTTTTCTAGTCTATCCCAAGTTCTATTCAATAACTATTTAGAAAAAAGGCTCGTTAGAAGATATCCTCTGAATTATTTGCACCATGCACAAAAGGGTGGATTAAACCCATAGATTTAATATGATCTCTTACAACTCCTTTGGGATCATGTATCTTGGCTTCTCTTGTGCATAAACATAGTTATTTCAGGACTACATATTCATTTCTGGCATGAGAAATGTTTAGTAGGGTGAACCTTCCTACTTTGATGGGAAAATTGGGCCATATTCTCTTGAAACTTGCAACAAAAGGTGAAGTTATCCACTCATCCACTATCTACTAGAGTGTCTCCTTTCCTAATAGCTTTTCAAGAACACACTTAGGAGGAATATGTGGGGCATGTGAACAACCAAATACCCTAATATAGGTGTAATTTTTTCCCATATACCAATTCCCTATGTATTTAAGGGATTAACTAACTCCTTGAGATAATATATGAGGCTAATGGTTGAATATGACAACAAATAATGGATCTAGGAAATGGTCGCATATATCATATAGATATGTATTATAATTATTATCCCATAATTTAGAGAAATTTACATGGATAAGAGGTAGGATAGTGTTCTAATCCCATCCCATACCAGGAAAACGTATGGAAGAGAAAACAACATCTATCAAATATGAGAACATGTAAAAACCTAGTTTTTTTAGTCTTGGGGATTCTTTGGCATTTAGAAAAGAGTTGAGTGAAAGGATTTATTCCTAGTTGAATATCTATCCTGCCTTGTCCATACAATATGTCAATGGTTTCCACTCTAACTTAGAATGTGTGGAGGTATCTTCATTGTACATCCTGCAAATCATGGACGCTAGCAACTGGTAAGGTTTCTTGAAGTGTTCTATCAGGTACAATCTATTGTCTTTCTAAGTGAATTCATTGTCTTCATTCCACCATTATTTTACTAATTCAACCATTTCAAGTTGGTCCTCTCTGAATCTATCCATGAATTTATTAGATAGGTAGGCATTATGTTCTTGAATGTGATATTTGGCGTGAATATTGTCTCACTTCAATGAGGCTATTGGGGATTTAAGATCATTAACCATTTCCAAATGAGATAAAACCAATCTTGAAGGATCATTTAAGGGGAAGAGCACAGGTCTCACAACAAAAGTGTATAATCCACTTTTCTTGATATTTCGATATATTATCGAATCTTCATCTTCCATGGGAAAATCCTCATTGATGAATATTTTTTAGATATGATTTTGGGTTGGACAGTCCTCCAACCCATTGAAGTAGTTCATGTCAAATAACAACAAGTTCTATCAAATTTGTACTTGGGTGACAACATTTGTTGTGTGTTCCTTTCCTCTTCTCTATGATTTCAACATCTAGAGATTTTGATTTCAAGGATACATTGTATTTTATCGTTGAAAATCTCAATAAGATAGGAAACCCTTTTCATAGACCTCTTTTATGCTCAATTATTTGAACAATGAGTATTACGGGGTTCAAATTAGGTTCTTGATGTATAATCATTGCCTATTACTCCTATAATCGATACGAATAGGTTCTACCATATAGAAAAATGGAAGCATACAGGGCCACTAATGTCATCAGATGCAATCTTTTGGAAGGATGCTATGAGAAAGACCTTTGCTTGAGAATTTGTGTTGTTGGGAATATCGATATCGGATAAATTATTTTCAAAGATTCTTTTTAGGATAACACTATTGAAATAATATTTTTGGAGAGACATATTCAAAAACATGTAATTCGCAAGAGAGTATTCAGAGAAAACTACATTGGAAAGAGAATGAGTAGTTAGTTAATGATATGATGCAATGAAGACCCTTCGAACGAATATTCACGGTTCATCCTTGGGAAGAGTAACTATGTGGAATTGGAAAAAGGAAAACGGTATACTTGGTTTATAAGTATTTTTCATTGATAAAACCTTTGAAACTAACCTTTGGGGTGATATAGTATAAGTGTCGAAAAGGTAATCATGTGGGAATATTTTAAAAGGTTAACTTAATAGTTAGGACAAGCTTACAACATAGTATATTGGGAGAAATTTTTCAGAAAAGTTGGGTCAGAAGTAATACAAGCAATTATGGGTGAGAAAAACCCAAAAAATAATCCTTCACTGAAGAGTCGGGTATTGGTCTTGGTAAGCATGATAAGACAAACTTAACAAAAGAAAATAATTAAAGGGGGATGGGGATATTTTAAACTGGTTGCACACCAAAAGCTTTAAAATGATAAAACCTAAAACTTAAAGTTAATCCCACGGGAGGAGTTAAGTGGAAGAAATTGTCACTGTGAAACCTCGCGAAAACGACTTTTAGAAAAGTATTATCGAAAGAAGTTCATCGATATTCCTCTAAGTTCATCGAAATTTTTCTAGATATTCCTCTAAGCTTTCTTCTTCACTTTGAGTCATCTTAAAGATATCTTTTTTAGAGTCTTTGGACTTACAGTAGGGCTGATATTTAGTAATAAATTTCTTTTTCATGTCTTCCCAGTATACTATGGTTTATTCTCCCAAACCCATGAACCATTTCAATGCATATCCTTTCAAAGTTGCAGGAAATAAACGAATTTTTTGAGCATCACTAGTATATCCATATGTTCTACAAACGATGTCAAATTCAAACATAAAAGAGTCAGGGTCCTCAGTAGTTAAACCAAAGAAATTTGGAAGAACAGAGGGAGGAATATTTTTCATTTTTATGTCATCTCCTAAAAGGGTTGGTGTGTCAACTATAGGAAATGCAAATGTAGTATGTTCTTCCTCCTCTTCTTCTTCATTTCCTCTTGCCTCTTCTCGATGTGATTCTCTATCTTCTTGTTCTTTCCTTTCTCTTTCTTCATTTCTTTTCCTTGCTAGTTCCCTTTCCATTCTCTCTCTTTCTTGTCTATCATCTTCTGACATTTCAAAGAATGTTTCTGTTGTAAAATCTGATATCTCTGTTGGAAAAAGAGGTTGTTCTATTTGTTCAAAAATAGTTTGTTTTTCTTTTTGCTTTCCTACAGAAGAGATTTTTGTTTGTGTTTGCTTCTTATTTACTTCATAAGCCAATAGAACTTGTCTTTCTATGAGAGTTAACCTTTGCCCTGAACGTTGTTTCTCTTCTAATTCCTCCAAAGTAATCTTTCCAGCAGTTGGTGTAGTAGATTCAGTTATAGATGTGCCTGCTCCTACAGA
>ML782093.1:560242-577072 GCA_009831015.1 Picea engelmannii | reverse complement strand
GCCTCTTCTTGATTATTGTTTCCATTTCCAAGACACCATGAGTATTTCAATTCTAATCTTCCATCGAGATTGAGAATGATTCCCCATGCACCTACCACCCCTTACTAGGAGGAATTATTATAGGTACATGCACAACTTATTTGAATATGGTCTAAACAAATGAAACATAGGGAATCAAATGAGCTTCTGGAATGTATAAATTTTATTTATGGAAAATTTGTGTAATTCATAAAATTTCACTTTATTCTAAGAGTGGTATGTTACTTTTCCTAAAAAATATAATGCACACGTCTACTTTAAGACATTGGTTTAATATCGAAATGATGAAATTTATTGAAGTCTTTTATAGTTGTAGATAACATTGGATATTGTGTGCCACTATTTTTTCAAATGTTGGAATGTTTATTTACTTTTAATAGATAAAGTTAGAAAAACCTTGAAATTACAATGTCAAGAATTAATGCTAAGGTTGAATCCAAACCACCAAGTTCATCACTCTGAAGCTAAAACCAAAGTAGCCAATTAATCCAACATGTAGATGAAATGAGACAATCCTACTTTTTTTTAATTCACAAGAATATTTGTATGTTATAAAAATGTGCATGCATTTCATTAATCCATATATATTGATTTATTGCATTACTATTGTTATATTAGTGTTTTCCTTAACTTTGATTGTACCCTTTGTCTTCTATATATATGAAGGATCCCTAGTTTTAGATATCACCTCATCTTGTGCATTTGTTACATTGTAAACAAATATTGCACCCTCGAACATGATTATCATTCATTCTTCTCTCGCATTTTCAAGGTGTTGAGTTACTTATTTTTATATTTTTATTCTATTGGGAATTTGGTGCATAACGTTTGGTACCAGAACATATAATCCTTGGGTTTGGATCCTTCAAACAAGCCATCTTGGCATTTTCTCTATAATTGTTTTCTAGGAAGATTCATAAAGACTTTTTTGAGAGCCTGATACAACATAGTGCAATACCTATGGTACAAATTGTATATTCTATTTCACTATACTTTTGAAGTTACATGATGTGGAAGATAGGGGTTTTGACTTGTCCTAAAACTAGTCTCAAATAGGTGTTCTAGGTAAAATAGTCATAATTGATTATAAAAAGATCCCAATTGAGAGACACTAGTTGTATTGAATACAATATTGACCATAGTAGTTTAGATAAAAATTTCAAAAGTAGATATGGAAAATTGGACATGTGGTAGTAAGTACAATTTTTCTCCCTTGAAAGGGACGAAATCAACAAGTTTTGGGAAAGTTACCATAACGTTTTCATGGCATATCAAAATTTAGCCAAACCTATGGAATTGTAATGACATATCAAGATACAACATATCTAAATTTCAAATCATAGGTTTATAAATTTCATATTTATATCATATGTATGGTCAACCTGCAAAATACATCCAAAATAGGGTTTTAGAAAGGTATGTTAAAGTGGAACTTGCATAAATTTTGATTGGAAGATCTATTGGAGGTGATTCAAAAGGTACAGTAAAAAGAAAATAGAGGATAAATATTAATTTTGTCTCACTTGTAAAGAGGTGATGGAAAACATTATACACCTGCTAAACCTCAAAATAACTCATCCATGATTTCCAAAGAATGTGAATACTTATGTAACCAAGTATCCAAATTAAGGAACCAATTGAATGAAATCAGTGATAATGCGTCAAGAAAAATTAATTTGGAACATTTCCATGAAATATGTACAAGAAAAATTGAATATAAAATGGAAAATTTGATGGATCAAAAGATGGAAAAGTGGATGGATAAAGAGATGGAAGTTGAGGAAAAAATAGAAAAGTTGTGGATCAAAAGATGGAATGATTAAAAAATCCCATTGATACCATGCTCTTACATACCATAGATGAGAAGTTCCCTAAAAGTGATATTATGACCCAATTTAATCATGAAAATAAGGAGAACAAAATTTTTGAATGCTAGTCACACTCAAGGAATATTATAACACATTTGTAAAACAAAAATATTAGGTCGTAGAATCATGATCACTCATCACTCGAAGATGCACATCATTGGGGGTTCAACTAGGGATAAAGGTGCAACATAATTGTCAACATATTTACGAGGAAGTTTGATGGTAAATATCCTATAAAATCAATATACTACAAGGATAAATTCCTGGATCTATAGAAAGTGCCAACTTTAGAAAAGATAACTCTTGCATTGTTGTTTTTGGAACCAAATCAATTAGTCGATTACCTATGGATTTATTGACAAAAATATAATATATTGTCTCTTTGTCCATTATTATGGATGAATTTATAGCACATTATGGGGGTTATTAAGAGAAACTCGTTATTTAGTGAATTTATAAATCTCCAACAAAGAGGTTCAATTACAAAGTGCACTCAACAATTTCAAAAGTTTAGTCTCATAGTAAAGAATATTCTAGAGGATAATTTGTTTTATCTCTTTATGGGCACTTAAAATTAGAGATTACAATATGAGGTGTGTATCTTGGAACCTAAATCCCTAGAGCATTATTTTAGTGTGGAAAGGAAATTTGAAAGTAAAAATATGTCTATTATAATGGTGGCCACTAAAAAATATAGAGAGCACCATGCTCCCTCTCCTAATCTTGTTCAAATTGCAAGGTTGAGACCTCAAAAAATGGATGAAATAGGATAAAATGGACTATGTTTCAATTATGAAAACAACTAGAGTAAGGGTCCTACGTTCCATGAGAGGAAATTATTCTTTATATATTGTGAATAGGAAGAAGATTAACAACTGAAATTGTTGCAAGATCTAGAACCAAAAAAGACTACTCGAACCATATATTCTCTTGTATTAGCTAGAATTAACACTCCTTAAACTCTCAATATAAAAGGGTATATCATAAAGAAAAATATGTATATGTTTTTTATTTTTATGTTGGTAGTACCCAAAACTTTGTTAATTAGAAATTAGCCAAACTTTTCAATTGCTTTATATGTCTAGCACCAGAATTGGAAGTAATGATTACAGATTGAGGTACCATAAATTATTCAGAGAGATTCCATTCTATTAATCTCACTATGGGGGAGTATTTATCGGATATTCCAATGACTACAATTCAAAATTTTGGTGCTAATGTTATATTAGGGATCCAATGGTTACAATCATTGGGAAAAATGGTTGTTAATTTTAAGGAACTTTTCATGAGATTTTTCTTGAAAGAAAAGTGTTTTACAACACATGTATTCCAATAGAGGATCAACACCTTCAATAACCAGTCACACAACTAGATCAAAAATAAAACACCGATGCTTTTACATGGTAAAACCTTTGTGGGGAAATATCCACGACCCCAACCAATGTGGCCACTTGGATCAATTTATTATTGCAAAAGAAAATATTACAGAGAGATTTACAAGAGATTTTGTCACAATCTTTCAATGAAATATGACCCTCCATTAACTTTAAATAGAGATCATGGACCAATCAGGTGTTAATCCATGGATAAATGTAGTTATTAAGATCAAGGAGAATATGATCCATCATATTTCCTAACTACAAATGCATACTAATGCATACTAAAGAAACACACTTTTACCTAACTTCACATTAAAATAATTTGATCTTAACTAACTCCTAAGTGTCTAAATAGCCTAACATCCCCCCTTAAGAAAAAATTGGTTTAGGATTGAATGATTTACAAAGGTGACACAATAGGAGAAGAAAGGAGGCATTATAGCCTATCCCACCTTAATGAAAACCTTTTGATCCTGTAACATAGATCAAAGTTTGACAAAATCACTTATGTAAGAGACTTTGTGAATATGTCAACAACTTGATCTTCTATGGGGAAAAAGAGCACCTCAATAAATCGATCATGAAAGATCTTTCAGATGAAGTCCATGTGTAGCTTGATGTGTTTTTTGTAATTATGTTCAAATGGGTCTTTGGAAATATTTATGGAACATGGATAGTTGCACCAGAGGGTTTTCAGATGCCATTTATGGAATCCAAACTTTGAAATGATATTTTGAATCCACAAGTATACTTAGCATGCATTAATTCTTGGTACTCTACTTCTGTTGAATAATGAGCAATAGCATGTTGTTTCTTATAGGCCCAAGTTATAGGTCCTAAACCACAGATGAAAACATAACTTGTTGTATAATTTTGACTATCAAGGTCTCTGAACCAGTCTAAATCAATGAAACCAAACAATAAAGGAGTCCCCCCTGAAATGGAATGTATCCCAAACTAAATTGTATCCATAACATACCAAAGTATCCTTTTAGTTTCTTTCCAATGAATTTCATGGGGATTTTGCATATATATAGCAACAATACCAACAACAAAGGAATTATCAGGATGGTATGAGTCAAATATACGAGTCTACCAATTGATTGACGATACAAAGTGGCATCAAATTCAGGATAAATATAAGTGAAAGCAAGTTTGAATCCTGAATGGAAGGGATATAGAGATGGATTACAATATTCCATGTGAAAGTGACAAAGAAGGTCACAAGCATACTTAGATTGGGAAAGAAAAAATCATTTCTTGGTTTGAAAAACTTGAAGGCCAAGGAAATAGTGAAAATAGCCCAAGTCGATCATTTCAAATTTCTTCTTAAGGATGGCTTTCACATGATTCAAATTTTTTTGGGTCACTAACAATGAGGATAAGGTTATCGACATAAAGAAAAAGGATTATGAGATGGCTTCCTAATTTCTTGGTATAAACATGAGGGTCATAATTTCTTGGTATCAAGAAGAAAGAAATCCATTTTAGCATACCAAGCTCGAGGATATTTATTAATACCATAAAGAGATTTTTTGAGGACACCATGTTTGGAGTCATTCTGGACATATCCAAGAGGTTTTTCCATGTAGATTTATTCTTTCAAATCCCCATGAAAGAAGGTATATTTAACATCCATCTTATGGACCTCCCATTTATGCGAGGCAACAAAACAAAAAACAAGGTGGATGGAATTCATTTTGGCTACGAGGGAAGATGTTTCATTATACTCAATGCATTCAACTTGAGAGAATCCTTTGGAAACTAACTGGGACTTGTGTGTTTCAACACTTCCATCTGACTCGTACTTAGTTATATACACCCATTTACATACGACAAGTTTTCTTCCTTTCAAAAGAGGTACATGATCACAAGTATCATTCTCCATTAAAGAACAATACTCTTCATTCATTTTTTTATCCCAATATGGATGACCTAAATCTTCTACAAATGTCTATGGATCACGAGTCTCTGAAAATTGAGCCAAAATATAAGATGCTCATTGAAATTTTGAATTTTTTGATGTTAATATAAAGGATCATTGATTGCTTCTTGAGTTGAACAGACCCATCGAGGAAGTTGTGGTGCTAGTGCAAGTTCATTTTCAGTGGAATCATATGGAGGAAGGTGAGACAACAAAGGTGGATTTTCATCCTCACTATCATCATCCAAAGAATAATAAATGAGAATAGGAACATAATATGGAACAAATGTCGAGGATGGCTCACAGGTCAAAGAAGACACACACGTCGAATTAGGCTCACCGGAGAAGATAGTTTCATAAAATTTAACATATATTCGAATATTAATTTCATTAGAATAAGGTTGAAGAAGTCTGCAACCTTTGAAATCTTGAGAATAACCAACAAAAATACACTTCTCACTTTTAGGATGTAAAAATTTCCTTTTCTCATCAGGACTGTGATGCCATGCTACAGTTCCAAATACAAAGAACTCACTTACACCTGGCTTAATTTTATTCCAAGCTTATCTTTGTGTTACATTGTTTAGATATTTCATGGGAGTGCAATTTTTTATGTAATTTGCAGAATTAATGACTTCCACCCAATAATTAAGACTTAACCCCTTAGATTGAATCATACAATTATCCATTTCTTTTAATATGCAATTATTTCTCTGGTCGACACCATTTTGTTCTAGTGTATATGGAATAATGTGTTGCATTTGGATTCCCTATGCAATGACGTAACTTGTAAAACGTATTTCACATATTCACCTCCATTATCTATTCTTAACATTCAAAGTTGATGTCTCGAATTTTTTTCTACAAGGGCCTTGTAGGACAAAAGATTGTCAAACACTTCTCTCTTAAGTTTTAATAATAAAACCAAAGTGCATATGAATAAGTCATAAATGAAATATAATAAACACTTGCACCCATAAAAGGAAGGAGAAGAAAGACAACCACACAAGTCACCGTGAACAAGCTGGAAAGGGGCCAAGGCATGTGAAGAGTCACATTTTTCATAATTGACTCGATGATGTTTTCCAAGAAAAATACAAGAACAAACACCATCTCTTCAAGAAACAAGAGGCATATTGGTCACCATATTTTGATTAAATAAGTGCTTCAATGAGCAATAGTTTATATGACCAAACCTCTCATGCCAAATTTTTCTCAAGTCATCTCTATGAGAAAAAAAAAATGATGGAAAAGATTATGACACAAAGTTGTCAGACTTTTACAACTTGGTAATATCATCAACAATTCCAGTTGCAAGAACATGATTAGGATCTTTTAGATCCTTGATTTAGGTGAAAACTCTACAATTTTACCTTCACCTGAATGAGTTATTTGATACACGGATAGAAGGTTGCAGGAAAGACTTGGCACACATAATACATCATTGAAATTACCATTATCTACCTGAATTTTTCTAGACCCTACAACAATAAGAGATCTATCATCAACAACAAATATTTTATTGGTTTAACATTCATTAAGTGTAGAAAATATGGTTTTATCCTTATCCATATGATAAGATTTTAAATAATCAATTAGCCACTCATCAGAAGAAGAAGAATATGAATTTGCATTGAAGGATACACTAGAAGCAGAAAGTTCATGTATATGAGAAGAAGATTTAGAAGAAGAAGAATCAATATTGATGTTGTGTTTCTTCATCACTACTTCCAAAGATTCCATCTTCTTAAAAAAATTGGACTCCACATGACCATCTTTCCCACAAAAGTTACAATGTCTATCAATATTCGTATTTTTACATTTTGCTCATTTGTGACCATTAGGAGCAGACCCTGATGGAGAGGGTTTGGGACCCTTGTTTTGATTGTTGTTGTGGCAAGGATGTCTCTTCTTTGGATTCTTGGATTTATCTTTATGTTGGGACACTAAAGATTTTTTAGAGGTACCCGTAGTGTTGATCCCTCCAATTTTCACAAGTTTATCTTTCTCTCTAATCAAAGCATCACAAAAAGACTCAAGAGTGGGATCTTTATAGGCACTCTCTAGAGAATTTGATTCATCTCTACTGGCATTAAAGGTAGATACAAAGTATACACTACCAATATTAAAAAGAATACAAAAGATGCATTGGTCTTCCTTCAAATCATTTTTGCAATCTATACATAAAAGTGTAAATGTTTTGAACGTAGATAAATAATATTCAATGCAATAAAAATCATTAGGAATTAGAGTCGTTAACTAATTTTCTATATGGTGGGATCAAATAATATTGTGTTTAGAAAACACAAATTCAAGCTTATTCCAAGCTACACTGGGAACATCAATTCCTTAAAGGTGAAACCTTAAATGAGGAGATATCGACATATTGATTAGTCCACATGATTCATCACTCTTATTAGCTCATTTGAATCTATTTTCATCATTAGTGGGTTCTAGTTCTTTTCCCAAGGTAATATGGTTCAATCCTTTGCTTCTTAATACATATTCCATATGGGATTTCCATGAGAAGTAGTTGGTATTGGTAATAAAAACATCATTGGGATAAACCATATTAAAATATTCAAAAAAAGACAAATCTGCAGGTATGGATGGAAATATCTCAAAAGAATAGGCTATTTAAAAAAAACAACATTGAAAATAGAATTCGGATGTGAAAGTTATGTCATTTTGAAAAAAGTAATAAACAATAACCAAAGAGCCAAGTGGCAAGTAGAAATCGGTCCATGTGGTGATACCCCTCCTTCTAATAACCTCACTTTAGCAAATAATTTTCTTACAAAGTGACCCACATTTATAGAATAAGTCGAGATCACTTTTATAATGAAGTTACTTTATAAATGAAAGTTGCATGCAAAATAAATAACTTAGAATAAAATATTACAGATATTTATAGTGATTCATCTTTATAATTTAAGTTAAATAGACTTTACAATGGATGCATCAACTTTTTCAAAAACAATAACAAAAAAGAGACTTTAACTCAAGACCTCTTACTTAATAAAGTAATGTTTAACCAAGTGGGCTAGGGAAAAACACATTATATTGTTAAGGAGGATTTTTGTTGTTTATGTTTTTGTTGTTGTTGTTGAAGACGACCTTGGAGAGTGTGCTCATAAAAACCTCTTTTCACACAATAAAAAAAATTCACTTCTCGACAAAAACAAGGGTTAGATCTCAGTTAGATTACCCAAAAAATGCAAGTTTTCTCTATGTTTTTTATTTACCAAGATCACACGGACCACATGACAAAGATAATACTCTAAAAAGAAAACCATTTCTACTCTATTTGTGATTTTTCAAGACGGCACAAAGTGTAGGGAAAAGAGCATACATAGACCGAAAATAGTAGAAACCATGAAGTACAAAATATTAAACCGAAATATTATCTCTATAAAAATTTAAAAGATCGTATTGAGGCTTTGTACAATCGGATCTAAATGAAATGGTCGTATCTTGGAAAACACAAAACTTTTCAAGTGAAATGAATGGGTTCCTAACTGAAACGAGTGCTCCAAATGCAATTGAATATTCCTCTCAACCCATAAATGTATGAAAATGGAAGTAACAAGAGACATGACAACATGACTTCATGATCTACAACACAAGCAAGTCTTCAAATGTATTATGATACCATGTTCGACAACACAAGTTTTATAATATAGGAATAAAACCTTCAGTAACCACTCACACAACCAAATCAAAGATTAACACACTTATGTTTTTATATGGTAAAAACCTTATGGGGAAAAATCCATAACCCCAACCAATGTGGCCACTTGGAACAATTTATTAATGAAAAAGAAAATAGTATAGAAATATTTAAAAGAGAGTTTCTCAAAATAGATCATTGGAAAATGACCCTCCATGTTCTTTAAATAGAGATCATAGACAAATCAATTGTTAAGACATTGATCAATGAAATCATTAAGATCAAGGTTTTGGGTTAATGAGAGGGGGGGTGAATTAGTAATACGCAATTTATAACAATTATTAATTTTTTTAACTAAAATGTATATTCCTTTAACTTATTCAACCATTTTCATATATTTATCATCATTATATTATCGTATCATAAACATTGACATCCATGAGTTCATATTAAACGATAACAAAAACATCCACACAATCCCTAGCACACCAATATTTACATGGAAACCCAATGCGTGATAAAACCACTGGATCTTTTTCTTATATGTCAAGAATTAAATTCAAGGAAGCACCAACTTCCAATTCTCCAACTCCAAATGAAAGGAGGCTCCAACCCCCTAGTTTCGCAATCTACAAGTTGAGGGAATCTCCAAATAATAATTTTAGGTAATTGTCATGCCCGTACAACAGTGACCTATAATATGAACTGTTGTTATTGTACTTCTATCCCGGATGAAGATCCTCCAATGTTTCTACTAGTCTATTCATTACAGTATTTGAGTTGTTCCTATAGAAATAATTCCTACTATGTTCCTACAGTTTTGTGAAGGAACAGAGGTCAATCGGGTTTCGATGATCACAAATGTCGAATAAACAAAGGACCCCGCTGTTTGCCGAAATCTGAAATACAGAATGACTGTGGGCCAACACTTCGGGATTTCGGGGTTCGACATTTCATGAATATGAAATCCAAACATCAACACAAAACATTTCCCAAAGTTGCGAAAAGGTAAAGTGGGATCAACACTTCGGGGTTTTGGGGTTCGAAATCCCATGACTTCAAAAGTCAAAACATCAAGACACCACAATTTCTAAATCGTGAAAGGAAAGTGGGATCCGCATTTCAGGGTTTCAGGGTCTGGGACTTCGTGACTTCAAGTACCCAATAACAACATATACAAACTTCCGAAATGCGAAAAAGTGAAAGGTGAGACCCGTATTTCAAGATTTCGGGGTTTGGAACTTCGCGAGTTCCGATGTCCAAAATTCAACATATACAAACTTCCGAAATGCGAAAAAGGGAAAGGTAAGACCCATATTTCGGGATTTCGGGGTTCGAAACTTTGCGAGTTCCGATGTCAAAACATCAACATATACAAACTTCTAAAATTCGAAAAGGAAGGGTGAGACCTGCATTTTGGGATTTCGAGGTTCGGAACTTCGTGAGTTCCAGTGTCCAAACATCAACATATACAAACTTCCGAAATGCAAATAAGGAAAAGTGGGTCCCACATTTCAGGATTTCGGGCTTCAGAACTTTGCGAGTTCCGGTGTCCAAACTTCCGAAATGCAAAGAAAAAGAAAGGAACTAACATTTCAGGATTTCGGGATTCATGGTTTTGGGGTTTCAAATGCTAACAAAAACACACAACAACTCCCGAATTCTGATAGGTGAAGGGTGTGGGACCAATACTTCAGGATTTCAGGATTCAGGGTTTCAGGGTTTGGAAAAGAAATGGAACTTCATATAAAAAGTAACCAGCAAGTCCCGAATGTCGAAATTCACATTATTTTCATAATTCTAAGTTTTTTTGTCTTGTACTGATATGCTTACTTTAATTTTGTGAAACAATAGGTGTAGAAGGATTCAATATCCGTTTACCTATCAAAATTCCAAAAAAATCTAACTTCTGAATTTTATACGCATATAATCTATGAAAGGGGTACAATAGGGTAACAGTTTTTGTAAAAGGTAACTCCTATTATGTTCACTTAGAGCCTTTTCTAACCAACGCATTAAATGTCAACAATACTAGATTTGACATCTAGGTAAATACAGGAATAAGAATATCATTCCCTCAGAGTTTGGTAATTATAATTGATGTTCTGAGGGATCTAAGTTTGGTTTCCTGGGGTTTTAACCATAGAGAGGACCTTCCCTATTGATGCTAATTCCCTCCTTTCCTTACTTACTTATAGAAGTATAAATTACAGGTGCATCCATCTAGCATTTTACTCATAGGAGGAACAATCTTCTAGAGTCTAGATGTTTATTACGAACTTTGTGACGACATATAGATTATAACTATGAAAGGTCTTCATCTTCTGCAACAAATACTTGTAATTCAACAGATAGGTGTGGATATTCCAGTAGACATATTACAACTATATATATATATATATATATACTGATTTCCTTCACTTATATTCCTCATAATGAACAGAAAATGGGAATCGTTACAGTTTCGTTTTAATCAAGTACAATGCATCAGAAAAAAATCATTCAGACAAAGAATGGAAACTATTCCAGTTCGGATTTAATAGATACATGCCATCGAATTAAACAAATCCATTCATAATAGAGAGGGGTAGATCAACATATCTGAATCAAATCCACGGGATGACAAAGGGAATATCCACGTTCCTCCCAACCGTAGAACAGGGCAGCCAAAATCACTTGCCCGATTCACCCCCTAGCCTGACCATGAATACATGAGGGCGAACTTGGAAACTCCTTCTCAACAATGTCCTTCAATTCCAATAGCTATCCTCTTGCCTCACACTTACTCAATAGTGCTCATAACAACAAGACAAAATATGTTTCATCATGCTCCTCTTGCCTCACACTTACTCAACAGTGCTCATAACAGGAAGAGAGCTCAAAAATCTTTTCCTCGCATACCTGGCAGCGTCCTGCCTCCTCGCATATGCTATTTATCAATTTTTTGCTTGGGACTTTTTCCCTCCTTTGCAGATTTTCGTATATTTCTTAATCCCTTATTCTCAGGGGCTTCCAGTGGCCAAATATATTATTTTCCACTTGTAATAATCAGCCCAGAGGTAGTTCCAATTTGTTCCCCACTCATGGAGTCATGGTCAGCCAATTTTTAACATGGTTGTTCCATTTGTCCTCTTGCAGTTAATATAAATATTATGTTGTGATACAAGTGTCATAGTCAAATAGTTAGTTGAGTCCAAAAAGATCTTTGTCCAATAGTCACAATAATTAAATACAAGTATTAAATTCAAAATTCAAAATTTCCATAAATGGAAAAAAATTTCTAGATTCGAATTTGCTAAAAATGGAAATAAATTTCCAGCACACAAAAATAAAAATATTTTATTTTGGGGGGATGCCACATTCTTTCCCCCTTTAGTAAAACACTGTCCTCAATGTTCATTTATTTCCTGGAATAGGATTGGATGATATCTCTGCAAATCTCCTTCCAATTCCCAAGTGGCCTCCTCAGGACTAAAGTGCTTCCATTGCACCTTTACTTGAGCGACAAATCTGTTCCGAAGTGTTATTTCTCTCTGGTCCAGAATGTACAGGGGTTCCACCTAGAACTCGCCTTCGAGTTCCACCTACACCAAGTTCCAATAAATCATATGAGTAGGGTCATGGATATACTTTTTCAACAAAGAAACATGAAATACATTATGAATTCTTAGATTAGTTGGAAGTGCAAGATGATATGCTACGGGTGCAATTCGAGCTAGATCTCGAAGGGCCCAAAAAACCTGGGTGCTAGCTTGGCACAGTTCCCCAACTTCAGTGAGATTTTCTAGGCTTTGACCTTCAAATAAACATGGTCTCCCATTTGAAATTCCAAGTGTCTTCTTTTCTGATCCGCATAGCTCTTATGTCTATCCTGTGCCTCTTTCAAGTTCTGTTGTACCTTCCTTACCATATTCTCCATTTCTTGGAGCATCTCTGGTCCAACCATGAGTCTATCAGCCGGATTATCCTAGCTAATTGGAGTTATACACTTTTTGTCGTACAATATTTCAAAAGGGATCAACTTAGCCGAAGTTTGGTACCCATTGTTATATGCAAATTCTACCAAGTGTAGATAGTCTTCCCACTTGTTCGGTTTTGTTCTTACATACATGCAGAGCATATCCTCTATGATTTGGTTTGTCCTTTTGTTCTATCCATCCGATTCTGGATGATAACTCGTACTAAAATTCAAATTAGTATTTAGCCCTGCAAACAATTCTTTCCAAAAAGTGGATGTGAATTTTACGTCTCTATCTGAAATCACCATTTTAGGAATACTATGCAGTCTAAAAATTTCTTTCATGAATATTTCAACAATGTTAATAGCTTTAAAAGTAGACTTTACAGGAATAAAGTGTGCCGACTTACTGAGTTTATCGATTACAACCATGATAGAATCATTTTGTTTCTGAGTTTTAGGCAAACTTGTTATAAAGTCCAGTGATATGGTCTCCCATTTCCATTCTGGTACTGGTAATGGCTGTAATAGGTCGGTTGGATGTTGGTGTTCGACCTTAACCTGCTGACAATCTTGTCACCTAGACAAATATTCTATTGTTTCTCCCTTCATGTTAGGCCAGTAAAATAGTTTTCTTAGTGTTGTTATTGTTTCTTGGTAGCCGGGATGGCTAGAATACCGTTTCTTATGCACTTCGTCTAAAATAGTTAATTTTAGCTCTGTTGAATCTGGTATGTAAAGTCTGTTTTTAAATCTTAATAGTCCCTCCTTGTCGATACTTATATCCAGTTCATTTGATTTTGTGATAGTGTTTTGGAATTATGCCATCATCTTAGTGTAATTTCCGTCGTTAATACTTGTCATTTTTATTCTTTGTTCCAGATCACTTTCTGCCCTGCTGATATTTATCTCAAATAACCCATGGATTCTACGGCTTAAAGAATCTGATACTTTATTTTCCTTACCCTTGATATGTCTGACCTCAAAGTCAAAATTTCTCAAGAAGGCTAGCCACCTTGCTTGTCTTGCATTAAGGTCTGGTTGGTTAAACAAATATTTTACCCCGCTATTATCCGTCAATAGTAAGAATTTTATGCCCATTATATAGTGTCACCACATTTTTAAGGCATGTATTACTGCTACCAATTCTAAGTCATGAGTGACATAATTTCACTCATGTTCCTTTAATTTCCAGGACTCATAACAAATCACGTGCCCTTCCTGAGTTAGAACACCACCTAGTCCCTCTTTACTTGCATCAACACATACTGTGAAGTCTTTATCTGGGTCTGCTACCTTCAAGATGGGCACCGATGACAATAATTCTTTTAGCTTGTTAAAACTGTCTTGACACTTTTGCGACCAGTTAAACATGGTCCCTTTCTTTTGTAATGACGTGATAGGGTAGGCTATCTTGGAGAACCCTTCTATAAATCTGCGATAATATCCGGTGATTCCCATGAATGACTGGATATCTGCCACATCCTTAAGCATTGGCCATTCCATAATGGTTTTTATATTTTCCGGGTCTACGAAAATACCTTGCAAGGAAATGACATGTCCTAAATATTGTATTTCTTTTTTATAAAAGTCACATTTGTCGAATTTTGCATATAATTTGTGTTTCCATAGTGTTTGCATAACTATTCGTAAGTTTTCATCATGTTCCTCCTCCGTTTTAGAATAGACCATAATATTGTCGATAAATACTACTATGAACTTGTCTAAGTACTGGCTGAAAATGTTGTTCATCAAGCACATAAATGTGGCTGGTGCATTAGTGAGTCCAAAACATATGACTACAAACTCGTAGTGTTTGTATCTTGTTCAAAAACTTGTTTTTTTTATGTCCTGGTCCTTTATCCTAACTTGATGATATCCGGATCATAAATCCAATTTGGAGAAGATCTTGGCCCCACCAACTTGGTCGAACAAATCATTTCTCCTGGGTAAGGGGTATTTGTTCTTAATGGTCACTTTGTTCAGTTGTCTATAATCGATACATAGTCTTAGAGTACCATCTTTCTTTTTCACAAAGAGGATTGGTGCTCCCCATGGCGAGACACTTGGTCTGATATACTCTTTATCCAACAATACCTCTAATTTTATTTTTAATTCTGTTAGTTCTGGTAGACTCATTCAGCAGGGTGCTTTTGAGATAGGGGTTGATCCGGGTAGTAAGTCTATGGAGAAATCTATTTCTCTCCTAGGAGGCAATTCTGGTATCTCATCAACAAACATGTCTCTAAATTCACATAGGACAACAAAGTCTTCTAGCTTAGGCTTATCTCCTTTTTCTAATAGATTCATTACTTAGATGGCATAAACTTGACATCCCTTTCTAATACATTTCTTGAATTTCATCGCTAAAACTTGTCTAACTGACACAGGTTTTGGTATGCCTTAGGCTGTTCTAACAGTGCCAAAATTATCTTTGTAGCTAAGTATCTTTGTATAACAGTCTAGCACTTCTTTGTGTTGTTCCAACCAATCCATCCTGATAATCATATCATAAGATCCTAGTGGTAGGATGTTCAAATTAGTCCTTATCTTTTGACCATCTAAGCTGAACTCAATATCAAAAATAAAGTTGACTACTTTTCTTTTAGTACCTGTTTCTAGTTGTACAAGCCAAGATTTTTCATGCTTTTGTTTCTTAAGTTTATTCGACTCTACTACATCAAGAGTAATATAACCTAACGTAGCTCCAGGGTCAATTAAAATATAAATTCAAGTGTCATGGATTTTACCTTCAATCTCTACCACTGAGGACTGGTGGTCATCTTGTTGACCATCTATGGCTGCATTTATCCGATGCAAACTTATGCCCATGTCTCCCACTGTCAAGACTTCCTGTAAATTAAGAACAATAGTTTTGTTTTTTGTAATTAAACATGGGCAGTTCCTCCTTAGATGAGGCTCTCCACACTCCCAACACTTTAATGGCTCACGGGAGTTGTCCCCAAACTTTTTCATTCCCAGGTTTACTGGTTTACTGCTACCTTGCATATTCGGATGATTGGAGTGAAAATCCTTCCTTGGGAAAATTTTTGCTACATTCCGATAAGGAGTTGGCTGGTATCCCTTCTTCCGTTGGTGAATTCCATCTTGCTTCTTATCCTTCCAGGTCCTGGGAAACTCTACCCACTGTTTATACTGGTCATAGCACTTTCGTGCCTTCATGAATGCCTCACTCAAGGATTTGGGGCTGTCAAACTCAATTCTATCCCAATAAGCCTATGGTAAACAACTTAAGAATCGTTGGATTTTTACCTTGTCCTCCCAGATGTATGGTACGAACCTTAATAGTTCCAACAATTTATTTATAAGATCCTCCATCGTCATTTGTCCGAGTCGTAACTCATAAAATTATTTCGTCTTCCTTTCATAATAGCTTTTAGAAAGGTATTGTTTCTTAAAATACTTCTTAAAGTCGGACCATTCTAACTGTTTCTCCTTTAGGCCCTTGGCCAATTTTAGGTCCTACCACCAAATGCTGGCCTTCCCCTTCAGATTGTAGATGGCCATTCTGACCTTCATGTTGCTGAAATAGTTGTAGATTTGGAAGTATTTTTTGATGTCCAACAACCATGCCTTGGCTTCTTCTCCTGTCCTCGATTCTCCATCAAAAGTAGTACGTTTAATATTTTTAAATTCTCCTTCAAGGTCGTCTGTTTGTTTTCTTTTTCTGTCTGGTATGTGATGCAGAAGCATCGCCAACACATCAAGCGAGCCAGCGTGGAGCGGGAGACAGCTGGACAAAACCAATCCAAGTTTTGAAAACGCTTTGGGATTGTTGCGCAAGTCTTTAATGAAACCATTTATGAAGGCACACTTTGTATATTGTAATGGACCTTGAGCAGATAGCTCTCATCCTTAGGTAGATAGTTGGCATTTAATAGACTTAATGATGGTAGATAGGAATTTAATTCTAGATTTGATAGTTTTAAAGTCCAAGAGGGAAAACGGATATAGACACCCTCATTGTATCA